>ML374185.1:39867-61576 GCA_005239525.1 Nicotiana knightiana | reverse complement strand
TATATATATATATATGATTTGCCATTTTTTATCTAAGAATTAGAAAAAAAAAAGTTTAAAAAAACGTAAAAGAACAAAAAAACGAAAAGAAACAAAAAAAAAAAAAAAAATTGCAATAACAAACTTTATCTAAAAGTAAAAATCTGATTTATTTAGCTAACTAATCCTATAACAATCCTAATTATCCCACTCCAACTCCAACTCCTCCATTCATCACACATATCTTATATATATATGTTGGGTATGTACAAAAAAAAGGAGGAGAGGAAGAAAATAAAAAGGAAGGAAAAGAAAAGAAGAAAAGAAGTAAGAAGAAAAAACAGAAGAAAGAAAAAAACAGAAAAGAAGAACGAAAAAAAAAAGGAAAGAAAAAGAAGAAAAGGGAAAAGAACGGCTGGAAAGAAAAGAAGGAAATTCTTTTTGAAAGCAAAAGAAAAGAAAAGAAAAGAACGAGTTCGTGGATTTCGTTCGTGGTTTCGGGTTCGTGGTTTTAGAAGTTTTATNGTAGACCATAAATTAAGAGTCAAACCATCCTTTGTTAAGGGATTCAAGATAAAAGGTGGCTTGGAACACCAAAACTAAATTCCAAGTGGCGACTCTAAATAATAAATAATCCCTTTTCAAAACGTCACTTCGATTGGAAAAACTCTTCTAACTCAACCTCATAATAGGGTTGTGGGACATAAAAGAGGTGTGACAGTGGTCGAACGCCCAGCATGAAATCGAACTGATTCTCCAAAATAGATACACTCATTCTCACCCTCTTCTCCACCACCCTCTCTCACACTTTCATAGTGTGACTCAATAGCTTAATACCTCTGCAGTTGTTACAATTTTGGTTATCACCCTTGTTCTTGTACAACGGGGCCATCAAACTCCACCTCCATTCTTCAGGTATCTTCTTAATCCTAAAATGATATTGAATAGTCTAGTAAGCCACTCCAAGCCTACTCGTCCCACAATCTTCCATAATTCTATCGGGATCTCGTCTGGCCCAGTCGCGCTGATTCTACTCATCTTCCACATTACCTCCTCAACCTTAATACGCTTACAAAACCTAAAATCACATCGGTTCTCTGAGTTCCCCAACTCGCCAAGCACAATGTTCCTGCCCCCATCCTCGTTCTAGAGTTTGTGGAAGTATGAATGCCGCCTACGTCTATTGCATGCCTCTTCCACCAATACCTTTCCATCCTCATCTTTGATGCACCTCACTTGGTCTAGATTCCAAACCTTCCTTTCCCGAACCTTGGCTAACCTGAACAGTCTCTTGTCACCGCCTCTACCGCCAAGTTCCACATATAGGCGTTCAAATGTTGCAGTCTTAGCCGCCGTGACCGCTAACTTTGCCTCTTTCTTAGCCTTCTTGTAACACTCCCTAAGCGTCCTCATCTCTCCTCGTCGGCGTTCTCCATTAACTTCATATACGTTGCTTCTTGGCTTCAACTTTACCCTGGACCTCTCCATTCCACCATCAATCACCTTTGTGGCTCCTGGAGAAATCCTTCGTGACCCCTAACACCGCCCTAGCAACTTCCCTAATGTGGTTCGCTGTCGAGGTCCACATACTACTCGCGTCCCCACAACTCCTCCAAGCCCCCATATCTAACTTCTCCCCCAATTCCTGAGCTTTGTCCTCGCTCAAGGCTGCTCACTTGATCTTGGGTTGACTAAACACCGCTCTCCTCTTCTTCTTCTCCCTCTTAATCTCCAAGTCCATAACCAAGAGCCTATGTTGGGTCGAAAGCCACTCACTCGGAATAACGTTGCAATCAGTGCATAAGCCTCTATCCCACTTCCTGCAGAGTAAGTAATCAATGTGAGTCTTGATTACCGCGCTCCGAAACATGACCAAATGGTCCTCCATCTTCTGAAAACCTCTTACTTCTTTTTCATTACACATAATATTTTCTGCCAATGAATCCATTCCCTTTCATTACTGATTCACAAATTGACACAATTTTCAGTAGTACATAAGTTGTACCATTTTCATCACAACGAACAACGAAGCTTTCATTTTCAGATTGTTGCTTTTATAATTCTTCAGAAACGAGATATACAAGCCTGGAATTTGATATACAAGTATGAAATGAAAAATTAAAATTCGTGACATCGTGTCCTGAAATTTTGAACTAAAAACTGAAATTCAGGATATTTTACATTGAAAAGACTAAAGTTCAAGACACTACAGTTAAAAGTTTTGAATTGAAAAGTGAACTTATTGACACAATTTCGGAAGTTTTGAACTGAAAATTTGAACTTAGGGAAAGATTGTCTTAAAGAACTGAACAATAGTTGAACTTACGAACACAATGTCTTGAAGTTTTGTACTGAAAACTGAACTTTATGACAAATTGTACTAATATCTGAACTAAAAAACTGAACTTG
Source organism: Nicotiana knightiana (assembly GCA_005239525.1). NCBI lineage: Eukaryota > Viridiplantae > Streptophyta > Magnoliopsida > Solanales > Solanaceae > Nicotiana > Nicotiana knightiana. The sequence goes on along the minus strand of ML374185.1, from coordinate 59,188 downwards.
GACATCCTAAACTAAAAAACAAATTTTAAAATATATAAAAGAATAAATTTCAGTATACATTGTCCCTGTAGTTCGAGGAAGCGAAGAAGAAGCAATATTTGCCCGCTTTTTTTTTAAGTTGCGGCTAAACACCAAAATAATTTATAATCACCGGATAAAACTTAAACTGTGGTCCTAAAAACGGCTACTTGGTGTCATTTTTATATGTGCCATATTCGAATTTTGAGAGTAAAATGAGTTTGTTTTTGTCCATGATTTTTTCATATAACTTTTAAATATTAGTATAAATTATTAATTATTGTGACTTATAGTAATTTTATAAATTTTATTTAAAAAATATAAAAAATGGGACCCAAATTCTTGTAAGAAATATAAAAATTCGCTTGGGACAATGGGAGTAAAATAAAAAATGGGACCCAAATAAGAATAACAATAGAAAAAATGAGATTGAATCCCTGACCGTTATAACTTATAACGAGACCCAAAAAGGGGAAGAAGTGAAGTAGAAGAAGATTAGCGGAAGTTGCCATTGCCAAATCCTCGATCTCCCTCAATCCCTTCTCTCAAATCACATATAAGTACTATTTTTATAATTCTGCAGATTCAGATTCAGAAAAATAAATAAATAAATAAACGAATACAAAAGCAAAGTCAAAGTGTCATTCAGATTCAGATGGTATGATTTCAACAACCATTCAACAGTTCTCTTCCTTCAATCTTAGGTAATAAAAATCCTGCAGTGTTTTCATATAAATAACTTTATTCGTTTATTTTAGTTTATTTTATTTTGCATTACCGTTCTTTTCTACTGGTTTTTGGATTAGTGAAATTGAGTATAATGTTATGTAGATTTTGGTTATGGGAATTATTATGACTGGGATTGTCAAATACTTATCTGATTAAGTTTAAGCTATTTGGCGAGATTCATGGTTAATGTTTCTGTATAACTGTTGGCTAATTAGTGACACCATTGTTGAGGTTATAGATTTAGATGGATTGGTGATTTAGGAAGAGAAGGGTGATACTGCAATTCTTTTTTTATTTATAAAAAGGGTGATACTGTAATTTGGCATGTCCTCCAAATCTTTCCAAAGCTGAGTTCTTTTCTATTGGATTAGTTGTGTCAGAGGAGATTATGTTTTTTGTTATTGGACATATTGCACAAGTCATTTTATTTATAGATGTATTGCATATTTTATTTTATATTGCCAATATTTGGATGGAGCAGTTCTGAGTTTCCCTTGATGGCCATTCTGGGTGAGGGATGGGTCGGAGTCATTTTTCTATTCAGGAAATGTAGTATTAGAGTCAAAACCTTTTAGTATATTGCTTGGCTTATCCTTACAGATTATGAATTTAGAGTGGTTTTTTGCTGAAGTTCGTCTTGTGGAATGAGAGGAAGGAAAGGGTGTCTTGTTGCACCTGTAAAGTACAGAGCCTTCCCGTAGTAGACAACCAAATCACTCATTAAGGCAGTGGAAAAAACACAAATTGCTCAGGCTGATCTAAGGTTGACTTTGGGGCTGAAAACATTGATTTTCTGGAGGGGAAACCATGATAGATCTTGGAATTATGGGGTTCTGACGTTATTACTATATAAGGTGAAATTTAACGGTCAAAGCAAATTAGAGATGTGGTTAATCCGGTGATGTAAAAGAAAAAATTGATTTTTGCATACAACTTGTTAGGATATTGAGAGACTGAATTATGAGTAGTCAGCTTATAGAAAGATTAAAGTAGCGGGGCATTCTTGCTTTAGGATTGATAGACACAGGTGCTACTTGAGATGGTAGCATGAGTAGAAAGACAGTGGAACTCTAAGGAAGTTAATAGTGCTCTCGGTCATATAAATCAAGGTTGAGAGTTTGTGCCAGAATAAAGAAAATTTAACTTATGCACCCTTTCACATAATACTTATACACATCCAGGAGGCGAAAGCTTAAGCAATTGAGGGGCTTGTCTTGTAATGAGAAGCTTCTGCTCATGATCCTTTTGATAGAATCTTACTAGGATTTTTGGCACATAGGAAGTAGGTACATCAGCTTAAATTTGCTGGCAAATGCTCTTCTCCGAGGCTGCAGCATTTTAGCTCTTAAAAATAACAATGTCAATTATATCACTGGTAAATTTCCTAGTTGAACTAAATCACTTACCCGAGAAATTCACATATGTGGGGCTTAGGGATAATTGGGCTTAAATGAAAGGTAAGTTTCGATAACCATTTCCATTTCTTGTTTTTATCAAATTCTTTGCTGCAGAAATGAGCTCCAATACTTTTTTCCAAATCCAGCAGTTTAGAGATGGTTATTGATCAGAGAATTTCATTAACAAGTGAAAGTAGCTTTCACTCAAAATGTCCACAATTCGTCATAATAATTTAAAGTGCTTAACCTGCCTTGTCATGGACATGCATGCTCCCAGTCCAATCTTCTTTCCGTGTGCTAATATCAGGACCCTTCCATTGGAATGACTGCATCAATTGCTTCAGTTTTAATAGAACTCTAGGTAACATGAAGTTATGGGGACAGAAAGTGCACACTCTAAATAAATCACATTTCAGTTGCTGGAATCTGCAAGCAGATGTTGATGCCCTTTTAGTCCAATATCTGGTTTTGGATGTTGATCTCGTTCAACAGAGGCTTGCAAGTGCTATGCCCAATTAGCCAGAATCTGGAGGTTATCCAAATATGAACAGCAAGAACAACTATGCCTCAACCCCAAACAAGTTGGGATCGGCAATGTGGCTCACGCTCGCTATTTTGATATCTCCACCGGTATCTTATGTAATCTGGAAATCCAGAGTCAACGTGAAAGAGAAAACAAAAAAACCTACTCAACACATTCAGTTTATTAACTGCTTTGATTGGTGCCTCTTAGGCCATGTTTTCTGTTAGTTTATCCCCAGTATCAGGCTATGATTTTGGATGTCTCTATCTTATGTTTTTCTTGATTAGGTTTGTCTTGCATTAGAAGATATTGTCAATGATTCACTTATTTGTCGCTAAAATAGGTATGATATTGGATAACGAAAACTAGACTCAAACAAATTCCACCCCTTTGATTCAGCCTCTTCTTAATGGCTAGTAAGTTTTATTAAATGTGAGAGCAATAGACACCAAATCAAGGTCTAGTACGGGATCTTCTCGAAAAACCAAGGTATTCATTCCATTCAGTATGAAATTAATTATTTGTCGCTAAAATAGGTATGATATTGGATAACGAAAACTAGACTCTGAAACAAATTCCACCCCTTTGATTCAGCCTCTTCTTAGTGACTAGTAAGTTTTATTAAATGTGAGAGCAATAGACACCAAATCAAGGTCTAGTACGGGATCTTCTCGAAAAATCAAGGTATTCATTCCATTCAGTATGAAATTAATTACATGTTGTGGGTCATCCTTTTTTCCAGGAGATCTCATAGAGCTCGTCTGAAATTTTGCTTGGAGATATTGGCTTCGTGTAGAATTATTACTTATGGGTTCACAATCTGCTGAACATGATATAGAATTTTGAATCTTTGAGGAGATGGAGAAGAGAAGAAATGATACGCAGTCAGCAGAGGTTCTGCCTTCCGATGCTCCTTGGTGGCCAGCAGATATTTCTGACAAACTACAGTTGATCACTCTGGATTCTTCAGAAGATAAAACAAACTCTACTGTATTGAGCAGCAAGCAGGAGCCAGAGGGTTTAGCATCAAAGAGAGCGTCTCAGATTCTGTGGGACACGGGGGAACTTGCACAACCTATTCCTGATGGTTTCTACTTTGTTATTCCAGTGAGTATAACATAATTTTGTGTGGACTTGGGTAATCCTCCACTTGGATGATTTCTCTCCTGAAGAGAGGTCATTATACTCATAATATTGGAATATGGAAAGGCGAGGAATTGAATGATGTGTTTGTAGTGCAGCACACTAGTTTTTCCTTTTTCTTCTTTTGTCTAGTCTGTTGCTAATATGACATTCTGAATATGTACCTTTTCTTTGCTTTCCTTCTTTTCTGGATGGACTTGTGTCGACTCAATATTGTTCTCTTGAATTTTTGTAGGAAAGAAGATTCAAGGAGCATTTTGATACTATTCCATCTTTGGATGACCTTTATGCTTTGGAGGCAGAGGGTCTTCGGCCTAATGTTATTCTTGTCAATCTGCATAAAGACAAGAAGCTTTCCATGTTAAAACAGCTGACCCTCACTTTAGTGAAAGGATTGCGTTCTACTCCAGCTGTAGTGGTGAAGAAGATTGCAGGCTTGGTGCGTCATCTATTATCATGCTGTCTATGCTGGCATTTAGTTTCTGACAGATTGTTATTTCGGTTCTTTTATTTTTTTACATCATCTTTTGCTTCTCGGTTTACATGTAGTGTGTTATGTTAATGTTGGAGTCTGCGCATATTTAATATATTGGACACCGTACATAGTGCTTTTTGGCCTGTATTACCAGGTATTAACTATCAACTGAATAAGAGATGTTGAATCTACTAGTACAATGGTCTTAAAGCTGGCCAATAATGTTGCTGATTCTGTTGTTGCTTATAATGGTGCACAAGTATATTGTACATCAGAAAGTATATAAGGAAATCTTGAAGAGTACAGAACTTTGGGAAATGAACTTACCGGAGTTGCTAACATTAGGCCATCCCCCTGAAAATTCACCCAATGTTCACCTATGAGTCTTATCCCTTTGTCGGTCCAAGGGAAGCTGCTAGTTGTGCGCTGCAAGTCCCATGGCCCCATTAATGTGCTCTCCTTGTCTATCTGGGATACTGTATATACTCGTGGTTGAGGGATACTAATGTGTAGCCTAGATTGCTCCTCTTAGAACATGATCCACATAGGTCGTTTTCTCTTGATCTTATCACGCAAGTAATTTTCTTGTTCTCCAACCTCTGAAATACGCTAGTGAGTTAACCCTGGCCCCCGGTCAAAAGGTATATCAGTGCTGAATTCTGATACAGTAAACCAAATCCAGCGTAGCCTCAACAGGTTTCTTGCTCCCCTCTACAAAAGGCTTCTGTCTTCAGCTTAACAAGGCCAGAAATATCTCTCTTTGGATCACCGACAAGACATGGGAGAAGATTCCTCTTCTTCCCTCCCTTTTGCATCATTATTATACTTCTGCTGAGAAAGGATTACTTCACCTTTTCATTGACCAAAATAACCAGAAGTCTAATGAAAACCTAATGCCTAATATTCTTAGATTTATGAGAAGGCACTGGTAACTTCTTCTTTCATTTTCCAGTAGCTTCAGAAAACATAATGCATAAATAAAATTAAGCTGTAACCAGAATGGATGTATATTATCTATTATATTTTGCAGGGTTGAAAAAGAATCTGAAATTACGTGACCATTTTCTATCAGATACAAATAAAAGTTTCTCAAGTGGAAGAGTTTAACAAATTTAAAAGTTCTCAGTAAAGTTTTTCTAAGAAATTATATAATTTCCATGTCTTCTTGAATCTTTTGAGAAGTTTTCAATTATTTTTTTAACTTAACTGCAGGCTTTAGTTAGCCAAAAAATCTCTGTTTTCCCAAGATTGTGTAGTTTTTGAGTCTGACAATATATCACTATTGGTAGGTTTGTGATTTTTATAAGCATCCAAAGTACAAGTCAACTCATGTGAGTGGTACACTTGAGGAGGTCTCACATGCTTTGGGCAGTCAAGGAATCCATATGCTCTGCCAAATAAAGGATGGTTCCTGCCATTCTCGAGCAATCTTATTCAAAGTTCTTGCTGACACTGTGGGCCTGGAGTGCAAGCTGATTGTGGTGAGCTCCTTATTTCGTTTCAACAGGATTTGATGTTAGTCTGCTTTCAGTATTTGGAAAAGAGATTCATTTCCATCTTTTGTGTGTAAGTAAATTGCATATTGAGTTGGCTTATCAAGCTTCCAGTCAATGCTTAATCATTCTGGAGTTTTCTTTTCTTCTTCCCCACCCCCCTTTTTCTCTTTGAATTCCCTCGGTTTTATCTTCATCTTACTATTAGGGTTTCCCAAGAGGAGGAGCACTGGAGCGCACAGATTCATCTAAGCACATCTGTGTGACAGTCATTCTGGATTCGGTGGAACTACTGGTTGACCTTATGCATTATCCCGGAAAGCTGTTTCCCTGTTCAACAAAGCAGCGAAATCGCTCTCATTTCTTTGGTGAGAGTGATTCTATAGAAACTGATTCATATAACTCACCGATGGATCCCATTAGCCCTACCTGTTTCAGTTCCGACTATAGTGGCACTGGAAGGTAAGGATATAAAGCTGTGGGGAGGTAAATTGGCATGATGTTTGTTTAGATTTTGTTATTTTTATCCTATCCTTTCAAACTATTTGTTCTGGGTACCTGTCATGATAGTTACATTATTTTATATGAGTTGGAAAGACTGGGGAATAAAAGTTGGATGTTTTTCTGATGTTGGTGAAATTAAAGAAGTGTTATATAGGCACTGTCTAAAAAATATTTTTAGCTATTCCTCAGTCAAGAAAGATAGTTATAGGGCTATCGCAGTTGTCCACTTCTGGTTAAAGTAAGTTGTTGATACTATTTTTTTCTCTATTACATTATCCACGAGCTGTTACGAATTTATAGTATGGCAATGATATTGATGTTGGAAGTGTGGAAAGGCTCCCAAATAATTATGTAATTAAGAGAGATATAGGGTTGTAATTTTACGTATGAAGATAGTCTGACTTCTCAATTTGTCACTGCTGGCTTATCTCCAAATCTCAAATGGCCAAGGAGCTCCATCTCCAGTGACCTTACTGGCAGATGCTCGTCCTGGAAAAGGAGGGTGCCTGTGCTCCCTACGCACCACATTTGTCCCTCCGTTGCCGGTACATGCATTGGAGGGACAACTTTCCAGAAGAACAACCAACATTTTGTCTGAATAGGCATGATTCCTCCAGAGCGATCATCGGAAAGATGGGCGCAGACACCGAGTCAGTCACCAGAAATAGGTGTTGTATCGCAAGAACAATCACTTAGAGAGGCCCAGTGCTATCGAAATAATGACCTAAGAGGCAAGAATATTAAACAATGGAAAGACATAAAATTTTGCGTGGTTAAACGTCATGCCTCCTACTGGTAAGTAAAAGATTACTTAATCCCCACCAAGATCGTAGAGGCACTGAAACACGTGAAGGAGAAATGAGATTTTTTAAGATTAGTGGTTAAAAACATATAAGAGAGCTTTTATCTAGAAGTTTGAGCTACTGAAATAAGGAGAGAATCCTAATTCTTGTGATTCCAATTACTATGACATAATCATTAGAATATATGATACAATTCACTTTAAGTATTCTCTTGATTTTCAATAGATAAAAAGAGAATCTACAATAATACTCAATTTGAGATCTTGTGGTATCATTTATTACCATCAGAATCACTTGACTGCCCTAAGTTGGCTTTCATGTCTAAGTTATTTACTACTAAATATATCTATCGTACAAACATAGTTCTATTTCATACTCTTTGTGATTTGTCAGAATTGCTGTTAATCTTTTGTTTGCAAGTGTCAACGTCTTCTCAAATCTTATCGTACGTCTGTTGTGAATTGGTCAAAAAACAGATATGTTTATTTCTTATCTCAGGTTATCTAAACATTTTCAAATTTTGCTTTAAGGCAATCTTTGTTGCTTAGCAGTTTCATAAGTTTACATTGGTATTAGTGTATTTTCTCTTGATCCTTTAACTTGAAATCCTTTTTCCAGTCCAGAGCATCCTCTCTTCCGAGGACCTGGGAGATCCATTCTTGGTGGTCGCGCACTTTCTTTCAAGGACTGCACCTATGATGTTACTTCTTCAAGGTTCAAACTCTACATTTTTTGTATCTTTAGATTAAAGGTTATCTGTAATTGTCATGTTTGAAGGGAACATATATTTCCATTGACATTCAACGGGTTCGAGCTGGAGTCTGCTAGTTGGTCTTACAGATCTGGACTTGATGAAATTATCAGTATCCAGCTCTGTTTCAATGTAAATGGTTGGATTAATTAGTGAAGTAGCTCAAGAAACAATTGCACTAAAATTAGCTTTCGCTTTTATTTTTCTTTATGTTTTAGTTAGATCTTATCTTGTGGAGATACGGTTTTATGTTATCTTACTTTTTAGCTAGATATAGAGTTCTTTTAGTTTCAAAAGGATTAATTTTTTCTAAATTCTTAACCTATTACTAGAACCCTTATAAATTTGTTTGGAGACTCCAATTATATTTGATAAATTGATTTGGTATTACAATTTCTCACTCAATTCCTTTCTTGCTCTCACTTCTTTCTTCTTTCCTTCTCTCTTTCCTGTCTATCTTTCTATTTCTCCTTTCATTATCTTTCTCCCTTTCTTTCTGTCTCTCTTTCTCCCATTTCTCATTTCTTCCTCTTGCCTTTCTCTCTCTTCCTTGTTGGCGGTACATTGATTTTGTTTCAGGGCCTTCCCTTTTTCTGTTTTTTGGTAATACATCAGTTTGATATCAGAACTAAGGTTTGATTCATCAAATGACTGTACTCTTTAGCACCCATTATAACCATTAGTTGATGGCTATGTTCTTCCTCTTCAGTTGTGTTTTAAAAACATCCTTTGGGAGTTGCACCAGCAGTTTCACTCGTCGAGGTCGAGCTTACTTTAATTTGTGGAGAATTATGTAGCTTAACAAATGAAAGATTGCACTATCTGTATCTTTGATTTCTAAGTGTCTATATGCTTTGGTTGAAAATAAAGTCTTATTTATATTACAGATAATTTTATTTTTTAGTTAAACATAAGGTCTTATTTTACTAGTTAAAGATAGAGTTTTAGTAATTTCAAGAGCTCTAATTTGTTCAAAACTCTTTATCCTACACCCTTGTGTACTTTGCTTTTTTGAATTGATTTGGTTGAATTTTCTCTCTCTATCCCTACTTCTCTATTATTTCCCTCTTTATCTTACTTCTCTCTCTCTCTCTCTCTTCTCTTCTCTCTTTTTCCTTTCTCGTTTCTCCCCCCTTGACTTTCTCTCTGCTCCTATGTAGGTGCTACATCAATTTAGTATCAAAGCCTTCCTTTCCTTTTTGGTACTACTCTATCAGTCAGTAATGGTATTAATCGTGTGTTTGTCTATCTGTTATTTATCCCTTTTGTTATCCTTTCTCCACTTTGAAGATCAAACATCTAATAAGCTATTAACTATCAAATATATCAAATATAGCATTTTCCTTTCTAAGTCGTATGATCCGGCTGAAGAGTTGTCCTTTTTTATCTCTGATTCTCTATTGAGTCAAATTGGTCATGATTATAAGGTAGCTTTCTCGGTAGCGTAATATCTTCAACCAAACAACTCATACTTGAACCGAGAAGTAATATGCATGCATGATTTGTGAATTGTTGTATTGACAGGCATAGCTGTTTTAGATTTCCCCAGAGAAGTAGGAGGTCTCATATGTTCTTTGTGTTATGGTGAATTGGCTGCATTATGTATCTAAAAGGTGCCTTAAGCACTTCAGGATCCATGATAGAGGTTTGTATTTTAGTGATCAAGGAAAAGATACAGGTTCTTATTTCAGGTTTTCATTTGCCTGGTTGCATAATGTATTCCACCAGACAGATCATGCTTGAAACTAGAATTGATATGTAAGTATGATCCATTGACAGGTTCATATGTATTTGAGTGTGTTGTAGTTAATTGGCTGCATCAAGGTTTATGAAAGGTTACCTTATTTTATGCTACATTGAACGGTTACCTTATACACTTGAGGTTCTTACTCTTGAACTGTGTGAAGAGCATAAAGATTTTGCTTCTCATCCATCATCCCTGATCTCTGAAATACTTTCTCTGTTCTTTCTTGGGGAAGTACACAGACGATCCAATGTTATTATTCCTTCTTAAAAAGTAATCCAATGTTCTTATTCCAAAGAGGATAAGTTGTTAACTTTATACTTTCTTTGCTATTATGTTTTCTCCTGTCTCTCCCGGGAGGAGTAGCAGAAGCTCTCTGGAAATGTTGTCTGCATGTCACGGCTTAGCATCACGACATGACGCATGAATTCAACTGACTGCAGGTCTGCTGGTGCATCACCTTTACACACTCGTAGAAGAAGACGAAGATCCATTAGCATGATTCCGGAGATTGGTGATGACATTGTAAGGTTGACCATGTGCCTTCTCCTCAATCATCTTCCTTCTTTCATTCTCTTTTTCTTTTTCCTTTCCCGCAAATTGTTTAGTTTTAGTTCACTTTCTTAAAAGAAACAACAAATTTTAATACTTCTTAACTTCAAATGAGTATTCAGTAGCTAATCTATGTTGCTACACAACTTATGCGGATTAATATAAAGTGCTTAATTTTTCACAATGAGGTTGTCACTAGATCGAATTGTTTTAACATCTTGTATTTCCAACGTGATCTGTACAAGTATTCTTGAAAACTCGTGGAAAGACATGACTTAACACTCAATTTGAATAACTTGAGAGATAACAAGGTTACAAACTGACAATTGCCTTTTAAAAAGAAAAAAATGACAATCACCTTAATCGCTGCTTTATTAGTTAGTTTTGGCACCGCCGGTAAATGCTTACAAGATCGTAGAATCTTCTAGCAAAATTTATAGGTGAAGAAGAACAGAGGCAGCTCTCATTTGGCTGAATGAGTCCATCCAGTTCTATTCTTATGCGATATATTTTGCTAAGTTGCTCCGACATGGCAGTTTAGGTGCCGCACCCGTGTCAACACGACACTAGTAAGGGTGTCGGTATGGGATCCGTACCGGATCTGGTCAAAAATTTTTGGGTACTTTGACCACGACGGACAGAAAAATTCGAGACGTACAATTTGATTACCAAAATCGGAACTAAAACTAAGGTAAATTTGAAGGAAATAGCATATCTTATCTAGGAAATCAATCTTTTACTTATCTACAACTTGAGAATAAAAAGGAAATCCACACTTTATAAGCTATACGTAAGTATTCCACAAAATTTTTCATAAATTAGAGAGAATTTTATTTATTTTAATTATTTTTAGCCGGATCCCCGCATCCGTATCCGTACTAGGATCCATATCCCCGAATCTTAAAATTTACATCTTGAAAGATCCGACCTCAAGATCCGCACCCGTGTCGGACACCCGCACCCGTGTCCGAGCAACTTAGATATTTTGTATATATAATACTTATTTCTTTATAGGTTACGCCAATTTTCTGAATATTTTTGTAAACTTCTGTCTGACCTTGACTGTAGGGTTGTTCGGGAAATGAATGCATCTATGAAGAAAAATCATCTATCAGGGGGACAAGCAACATTTGATTTGTCTACAAGGAAAAGGGAAGATAATTCTGGTCGTCAAGTAAGTGTATTTTTTCTTGAACTCTTTGTTTAAGAGAGGATACGTAGGTATCTAGCTTCTTTTTTAACCTTATTTGCCAAAATTTGGTACCAAGAACCCTTTTTTTTGGCAACTCCAAAAATTGGAAGTGGTTATCCAGACATATTCAACATTTTAATTAAGATATGTTTTTGATTGAACACATTTTCAATAATTAACAAAAGGAGAGCAAAATCTGACTGGACTGTTTCTTTGTTTGGGTGGATCTGAGCCAGATGCTTATCTGTTACTAATAGGATTAGTTATGATCTCTAATTTGTTTGAAAAGATGGTATAGATAATATGAGAGCTAGTACAATCAACCTCCCCTTGGATGAAGTCCAATCTACATTAAGCTTAAACTGGGTCTAATCTGGTCCAAGAATCCAGTTTACAAATCTACCCAAATATTATTTCATAATAAACAGAACTTCTTATTATATCCAATTTTCTGATTGCAACTGAAGTTACTTATCAGTTTTATCTTTGAGAGGTATTAATTTTTTGTCAAGGACAAAATGCGTCTATGCTTCTTATATGAGGTTAAACATGGCCCGCAAAGGGTGACTGGGAGGTTGAGGCATAGTAGTAATAACTTGGATATCCCAGGTTTGAACCCCGACTAGAACATTAAGTTGCGCTCATCTGCTCTAACCTTGATGGGTAGGATTACCCAGCGCTTGTGTTTGCTTGGTGTAGTTGGTAGCTTGGTAGATTAGTTGAGTTGCGCCGAAACTGACCCGGACACCATCACCATAAAAGGAAAAAGAAAAAGCTTAAACATGCTGAGGAAATGTGCTTATGTATTTCTTTTTAAGTTTTTATTTCTAACATTCTTCAGCATATCCCCTTCAACTTCCAGGAAGCAAAGCCGTGCATGTTAAATATTTGTCCTAAGTGTGTTTAATTGGGGATATTGCTTACAATAATTTATGCTTCATACTTTTTGCATTATGCTTCTTATAGCTACTTTCAACTGATTTTCTAACTTTGTAGACCGTGTTTTCTAGGCTTGTTAACTTAAAAGTTTGTGACTCAGTTGGATTAAATGATAGAATCAGAGCCACAGAATATGCTTAACTCAATGATGGCATTAATCATATTCACTACTTTCCAGGTGCTGAATTTCCATCCAGATGACCCAAATACAGGAAATGGTGAAAAAGGTCAAGCACAGCATTTTCATGGAAAGTGTTTGGCATCTGACAAAGCAATCTCCCTGCCTTCATCCCCGCACCGGACCTATGGTAGAGGCAATGCCGCAGGAATTTTTGGCAGTCCTGATATGATGTCAAGATTGGAAAAAGTTATAGAATCTTCAAGGATCCTCAACAAACCATTGTTACCATTTGATGTATGGAACATTGATTTCTCTGAAATCACCATTGGAGCACGTGTTGGAATTGGTATAAGTTATTCCTATACACTACAATATGACAACTAAATAACCATATGAAGTTTGATGCTCCACATGCTTATTGAGTTGCACATTCACTAGGAATTAAACTATATGCTTTCCTATGGGTCGGCAAACAGGTAGTTTGATCAGTGGAGATTGCTGGTTTCGCATGTTATGAACCATCTGCATTTTTTATTTCTCATGCTTTTCTCTTTTCTTTTAACACAGATATCTATGATTTACCAATAGATACCTAGTCACCTCCAAAGATCAATAACGTTGTCATTCTTCATCAAGTGACATGGTTACATTTTTAACCGGTGTGGGTTGTGGTGGACTATTAACTATTACACTAATAGTAGGTTCAAAAAGATAGTTTAACTTGCTGACTGATTGTTATGGTCTGAAGGGTTTTTTGGAGAAGTCTTTCGCTGTATTTGGAATGGAACAGAGGTTGCAGTTAAGGTTTTCCTAGAACAGGACTTGAGCGAAGAAAACATTGAAGATTTTGCCAATGAAATATCCATCCTGAGGTAAGTTGTATTTAGAAAATCATTTTCGTTTTTTACACCTCAGGATCCTCCTATAAAGTAGAAACAAAATCAAACCGAAACCAAATCAAACATACTTATTTTGCTTAGCTTAACCCTGTTTCTCTTTTCTCTTTATGCAGTCGCATTCGCCACCCAAATGGTAATTTTCCTGCTTTTCCCTAAATCTATATTTGTTGTGACATACTGCTTGTATCTACTTCATTGAATAAGCTAGTAAAAGCTGTAGAAGGCACTTGACCCTTGAGATTCTACGGGATATATGAAATACATTTTCAGTTTTTATCCTATGTTTCCAAAATTCCCAAAAATACACTTTTGATGGAGAAACAGTGCTCTTGTTGTTTGCCGAACACATTTTTCCTTTCAGTAATCTTGTTCCTCGGTGCTTGCACAACTCCCCCTCGTTTATCCGTGATTACCGAATTCATGGAGATGGGATCCCTGTATCATCTGATCCATGTAAGTGGACAGAAGAATAACCTCAGCTGGCAAAGGAGATTGAAAATGCTTTGCGATATATGCAGGTACTTCAACATCAACTCTGTTACTTAGGTTCTGTTTCATAATTCTTCTTTTGCAAGTTAACTTTTTTTCTTTTCAACTACTTGTTCTTTGAATATCTTTTTGAGGGGTTCGCAAGTTTTTGGCATAAAGCCTAGAAATGTTTTACATTTTGTCCAATAAAGGCTACTGTCCATACGACTGGGTACATGCCATTGCACTTTTTTGTTGAAATATGGAAGATCATTCCAATAACTTCCTTCAGTTAGATGCTCTTTGGAATTTCATGTGACTTTTGAGAAGTTGTAAATGAGTTCAGTTAAGATCCTAAGACTTTCAATTTTTATTTTTAAACCTCAGTTTAGAGCTATATATTATTCTTAGAATTAGTAAAATCATAACCTGTATTAGCTTGGGAAACTTTTGTGCCATTGTGTACCACTGCATGAATTTAGCCTATGCTAGATCCTGTGGGGGTTACATGAGCAAAATCATTCTACCAATGAATGTTTAGTGAATCTACTCATGCTGTTATCATTTATCTAATTGATGAAAGAAATAGTTGTAGTCTAGTTTTGTCTAATAAAATACTCCCCTTGAATACAAGGTTGATAGTTCCAATTTGTACCGCTGAATGAAGAAGGGAGTAACAGGACCTTCAATGGTATTGGAGTCATCCTAGTTGTCGAGCCTGTCGTGTATTTTTTCCTAAATCCAACTTCCATTGTCTACTGTAAACTTCGTGCCTTGCAGAAACTCTATGCTTAAAATTTTTTAAAGCTTCATGAATCTTATAGTGGTTGTTAATATTGAAGTAGTAAATATAGCTATATAAGTTCATGATTATCTAGTATAACAAGAAATGATTTGGAAACTGACTACCACCCGTGGAATTAGTTGAGGCGCGCGCAAGCTGGCTGAGACACCATGGATTAGAAAATATGAAAATAAAAACTATTCTCATGGATTTTTTAATGGACGCAGTCAGGAGCATTCAATTGGCGTTAAGCGTAAAGGGAAAAGATATACACACACATAAGTTTCAAGACGTCCAGTCAGTTTACTTATCATGTCTCCTCGACCAAAAGGACAGTAAACAGTCAATCGAGACAAACCATGTTGTTAACTGATTGTAGTACATAACTGAAATTGTACTCTTATATCATATATTGCATATTTCCCAGAAAAGAGAGAAGCATCAGTAGGATTTAGTAGCTTGGGGACTCTAGGTGTTTTTTTTTTTTTTGGTTTGCGCTATAGTTATGGTAAATATATTTTCTGCTTTGTAGTTATCTTTACATCTGCTTCTCTGTGATCATTTAGGGGTCTGCTGTGTATACATAGGATGAAAATTGTGCATCGTGATCTAAAGAGTGGAAACTGCCTTGTAAATAAACACTACAAAGTCAAGATCTGCGATTTTGGACTGTCGCGGTTACTGATTTCAACGCCCATGCAAGATTCTTCCTCAGCAGGTACACCGGAATGGATGGCCCCAGAGCTTATTCGTAATGAACCTTTCACCGAAAAATGCGACATATTTAGTCTTGGGGTAATAATATGGGAACTATACACTCTCAAAAAACCATGGGAAGGTGTTCCATCTATCCAGGTAATTTCTAAAAATCTTTCTTGTCTGCTCCTAGTGAAAGAAGCAGAAGAGAACTAAATTTCCTTTCATTTTCAAGTGCAATATTTATATAGTGGAAATTCACAAATTCAGGTCGTATACGCTGTTGCTAATGATGGAAAACGGCTAGAAATTCCTGAAGGTCCTCTAGGAAAGCTAATTTCAGGTATTTTGCATTACAATATCTTACTCTACATTACGGACGCACTATTATATTTCATAGGATTTAATGTATTTCATATGCATCAGCATAATTTAACCTGTTATAGTAGGCTGATAGTGTAAAAATTCTTTAGAGCGTATGGTAGTTTAACTCTATTATGATATAATGAGAGAATCTCTCCCTATTAATTATTTTTTTCCTAATCGTGTTTTAGATTGCTGGGCAGAACCAGATGAACGGCCGAGTTGTGAGGAAATCTTATTACGGCTACAGGAATGTAGGTCTTCTGCTAGTTGATTCTTTGCATTCTTGGTGGAATGCTAAAACGAAGGATGATTAATTCTTCTATAAAGATTGTATATATAATCAATTTCTTTCTGTAAAAGTAATGTTCATAAATTTTGACTAAACTTCTCTCTTATAGTTCTACTTCTTATTCCTTTTCTCATTTTAACACAATATTTTCTACGGAATAATATTGCCGTGTTATTTTCTTCATTCATTTCTTTGAATAACCATGTCTATTTTTGCAAACAACCAACACCCTGCACTAAAGGTACCAAAACTGCAATTTCCACTATTATTGAGTTTAAAGAATAAACGGGTGAATAAAATCAAGGGGTTCGTCAATATTAGGTACATGTTTTTTTCTCCCCAAAAATAATGAACAAAAAAGGCTAGGACCAATTAGGAGGTCTTTAAATATATAATTCACTTAGCTATCTAGAGGAAACAGTTGTAAACAACTTTTTGCAACACTCTATTTCTGATATAGTGTTTCTTTTCGTCGTCTTGAGTCGAGAATCTTTCGAAAACAGCCTCTCTATCCCTCATGTAGGGGTAAGGTCTGCATATACATTACCCTTTTCAAACTTTACTTATGGAATTTTATTAGATTGTTGTTGTTGTTTATTTCATTATCGTGTACACCTACTTTACAGGATATTTGGATGGTACCCGTCATGTATAAGAAATTCCTAGTCAATATTATATTCTTTTAATTACTAATAGAATAATCAGTTGTGTTTATAAGTTGTTATGAATGGCCTCAATGTGATAAACACATGGGACGTGCATTTGATTGTGTTATGGCTTGAAAAATGCACATACTTTGATGTCCAGTGGAAGACAGGGACACGAGGAAGATTGTGTTGATATAAACACAAAATTTGCTCTTTCCCCAATTAAAAGTCTCCTTCATTTTTCCATGACGGATCAGATCAAAGAAAAATCGGTTCTTATTTTAACCAAAATGTCATAAAAAGTGTTTCAGTATGTTATATCTGATTTTATAGTAGTAAAATATACAAGGGCTTAACTTATATACGTTGGTAATGTAAAAAAAAATACGATTACCGTAATTTAACCAGTTGAAGTATGTTGCATTCCTTTTGATTATGTAACTTAATTATAAATGTATACCGTAATGAGCGTTGATCGGCCTTAAAAAGGTATTTTGAGTCTAAAATTCTCAAAAAGTTCTCCTGTCATTCTTCACCCATTAATTAAAGAGAGATGTTTGATAGGTACTATACACAAGTTGAGGATCAGTCCTCTTCATCAACAGCATCATGAGTTGTTGAAGTACAAATCAATTCAGATGATCAAATACTTTTTTTTCACATGGTATATATATCTACTTTTTTCTTCTTCAAGAATATAGGCAGTATTTCTTCTTGATTGACTCTATTATCAAGCTTGTTTACATGTGGCATTTTCCATTATTTCTTCTCTCTGCCGTCTAACGAAATACAAAGTTGTACTACTGTGATGATTCAAGTGGTCATTTCATGAATTAAGACTCCGTCCTAAGCTTAGCCATAAAAAGATTAATTTTAACTACCTCGATTTGTGTGCGCAGTCCGGGCGTGAAACCGGAAAGCTTTTATGTGAAAATATGAGAAATACTAATTTTTAGAATTTAAAGTTTGGTTTTAGTTGACTTGAGTCAACCTTTTGAGTAAATGAACCCGGATCTGTGTTCCGACGATCTCAGGAGGTCCGGAGTAAGATATGGGACTTGGGCGTATGCCCGGAATTGAATTCAGAGGTCTCAAGCCTTACAAATCAATTTTTGAAAGAAATTGTTTTGCTGAATTATTAATGAAATAAAAAAAGAATTAACATTTGAAACCATTGGTATCGGGCTCGTATTTTGGTTTCGGAGCCCGGTACAGATTTGTTATAGTATTTGAACGCTATCTGTGAAATTTGGTGAGAACTGGAGTTTATTTGACGTGATTCGGACGTCCGGTTGAGAAATAGTGAACTTTAAGTGTTCTTGAGAAAAATGATGAGTTTTGAGGCTTAATTCATAGTTTTACATGTTATTTTCATGATTTGATCGCACATACAAGTCCGTATGATGTTTTTAGACTTGCGTGCTTGTTTGGTTTAGAGCCCCGAGGGCTCGGGTGAGTTTCGGATAGGCCACGGAGTGTTTTACACTTAGAAACATCTGCTGGTTTTCTATTTCTAGTGCCCAGTTCAATTGTTCTTCGCGTTCGCAGGGGTTCATTCGCGAACGCGAAGAATAAAAACCCTGGGCCCCTTTTTGTTCTATGCGAACGCACCATTCCCCTCCGCGATCGCGATGTGTTACTGGGTCTGGGGGAGGGGGCTGGTCTCACACTATGCGAACGCGGCCTAGTGACCGTGAACGCGAAGGCCTGAGGAGCAAAAGCTCCGTGAACGTGAGCCCTGAGATGCGAACGTGTAGGCCACTGGCCCATTACCCTATGCGAACGCGGGCAGGCCCACGCGAACGCGTTGAAGGCCTGCCCAGGTATATAAATTCAATTGTAAACACGGACAGAACCTATTTTTTTACATATTTTTCGAATTACCAAGTCCTAAGGACGATTTTCTTCACCAAATTTCATCTCCAAAGTGTAGGTAATCAATTCTAAACTCTACTCTTTCAATTACCCAATATTTTTCATCACTTTTAAATCAAAAATCAAGAATTTTCATGGTAAAAATTGAGGGTTTGGGTAGAACTAGAAAATCTTGTAAAAATGAGATTTTGACCTCGAATTGAGGTCGGATTTCGAGACTAATTGCATATTCGGGCTCGGGGGTGAATGGGTAAACGGAATTTGGTCCGAACCCCGAGTTTGGACCAAGCGGACCCGGGATCGAATTTTAACTTTTTTTGAGAAAACTTAGAAAAACCATAATTTTTCAGTAAAGTTGGTTCCTTTAGCATTAATTAATGATATTAAACTAATTATGATTAGATTCGAGTGTGTTGGAGGTGAATTCGAAAGGAAAAGCAGTGAGTGGCCTGCGGAATTGAGATAAGTGTTGTGTCTAACCTTAGCTTGAGGGAATATGTGTTGTGTGACTACTTGCTACTTGTTTTGATGCTAAATCAAATGTATATGTGAGGTGACGAGTATCTATACATTGTGGTCAGGTCATACCATGTGAGTGAATGTTAATTCCTATTATTTTGGTTGTCTTAAAGCCTATCATCTGTGATTATTGTTGTTAGTGAAATGTTGGGAGATTGTGTCTGGTTCCACCGAGATGAATATTATTCTGAAAACTGAATTAAGATTGAAATGATAATGATGATAGTAACCATGATGAAATATTGATTTCTTGTGAAATCCCTTTGAGAACATTGAGTTGAAATTGAAATATTAAATGGTGATAGAAATCATGATGAAATATTGATTTCTTGTGAAATCCCTTTGAGAACATTGAGTTGAGATTTAAATATTAAATGGTGATATATATATATAT
>ML374185.1:29359-39765 GCA_005239525.1 Nicotiana knightiana | reverse complement strand
TGTGTGTGTGTGTGTGTGTGTGTGTGTGTGTGTGTGTGTGTGTGTTATTGATGATTTATTTATATTGTGAGGAAGAGTGTAAAGCACGAAGGGTGATGCCGTGCATGATTTATTTATATTGTGAGGAAGAGTGCAAAGCACGAAGGGTGATGCCGTGCAAGATCTATTTATATTGTGAAGAAGAGAGTAAAACACGAAGGGTGATGCCGTGCATTCTTGAATTATAATCTGGTGAGGATGAGGGTAAAAGCACGAAGGGTGATGCCGTGTATTCTATTTATTATTTGGTGAGGCTGAGAGTGTAAAGCACGGAGGGTGATGTCGTGCAAGTTTACTTTCTATTTTTAATTGCTAAAATTATTGTTGATCAATATCTGTTTTTGCCTTATTGTTTTCCTCATTCCTTATGTTGAAAATTTTTCATTGCATGCTCCCTTCCCATTATTTGCTGTTTTGATCCCTTAATTGATGTTATTCCTGTTAGCATGATTTCGATGTCCAGGTTTTATGTGGTGTCTCATCCTAGCCTCGTCACTACTTCGCCGAGGTTAGGTTCGGCACTTACTCAGTACATGGGGTCGGTTGTACTGATACTATACTCTGCACTCTTTTGTGCAGATCCAGATACTGGCTAAAGTTAGAGATGTTAGTGGCAGACCCTTATTATTCGGAGACACGAGGTAGATCTGTTGGCGTCCGCAGATTCCTAAAGTCTTCTCTATATTATTTAGACTACTATTTTATTTGCTTCAAAACAGTATACATCATTTTCTTGAGCCAATTATTTGTAATATTCTTTAGTAGTTCGTGAATTGTGACATCAGACCCTGGGTAGTCTTAAAGTTATATATATTTAGTTCGTGACGCGGTTTATTTATTTGTTTATTTATTTATGAGGTTATTCGTTGGAAATCATTAAAATTTAATTTACTTCAATTTTGTTTTATTGTGCTTAAATAAGTAACCAAAGAAAAAATAGCTAATTAAATTCTAACATTAGCTTACCTAGCAAGTGTAGTGTTAGGCGTCATCACGACCCCTAAGATTGAGAATTTGGATCATGACAACTACGTTAAGTACCACATGTTACTACTCTATTTTTCAGATTACCATGTTAGAATTGACAGTTGAGACCGAAAGTTCCATATTGTTGTAAGTCAATTTAATCCGATAACATAAAATCTTGACATTATCAACGCGTACTGAACATTAAGGGATCATTTGGTTTGAATACGGCTTATGGCGGGATAAGTTATACTGGGATAAGTTATGATGTGATTAGTTATGCTGAGATTATTTTTTATTCACTGTTTGGTATGTTGTATTAAATATGACAATTGAATAATTTGTAAGAAGAATATATAAGTTATACCGGTGCTGATTACCCCACCCTCTATAATGTATAAGTTATTCTGGTGTTAATTTTAATCCTGTGATAATTTATAGTATACTTGGTTTGTTAACCAAAAGAAATATTAAGATGATATAATTTTTATATTGGTAATATATCTTCTTATACCTCGTATCAGATGACCCCTAAGTCTTCATGTTATCTAGCAGTTGAAGGAAGAGGAAGTCTCAAAATGCTAGCTAGTCATGAGCTGGAAGAATAAGAAATTGCATCATGGTCAATATAGCAAAACAATTCTAAGATGGAGCCAAACCTTTGATCTTCTTGTTTATGTATATAATGTTTATATATATATAAAATTATTTATCAAGTAAGGAAAAGGATGGAAAAAAAGATATACGAACGTCCAACAGAAACAAATGGAATTTTGTGAGAGAGATGGAAGAGAAGGTGCACACAAGTATGGAAAGCGAAGTTGATAAATATGTCAGAAAGGTAATAAAATTCTCTTTTTGTAACTTGTTCAAAGAAGATGATTGGCAAAAGAATTATGGTTGAGAAGAGTTCCTATCACTACTCTCCCTCCTATTGTCAATTATTTAAAGCTATCAGACAGCCCATGATCCATCTCATATTTTCCCTTTTAATTTCTTCTTTTTTATCACTCCAAATTGACCTCTCATAATATAGATTACGAGTTTAATTAGTTTTTTAATTTATTTACACCATCAAATCATGTATAAAGGGAATTTTTATGACAATCATGAATTAATAACCTATAAAAATTGATACAGTGTCTTATAATAGGTAAATTATATTCGTAGATATAAAAATGATCGTCGTATATAAAGGTTAATCTCAAACTTTTAGTCACTTAATCAACCATAAATCCAACTAATCAATCCTAGATTTTATCATGAGGTTTGATATCTGTCTTAAAATAAGACCTCCCTCAACACCCCCTTGCATTTCTCAAACCAATATGGACCCTTCTCTCCATGCCCTCACATGTTGCCCACTAACATCCATATCTGAACCATTTAATGACTGGGCCACAGCTTGGATGGGACAACCATAATAAACCAAGCAAAACTCAATGGCTTTTATAAGGTTTAACTATACCTACAGTTTTAAAGTTCTTTTGTATTTTCTTTTACCTTTTTGCTCTACCCGCTAAGTAAATGTATATATGGTGCATTATTCTATGACAATATAGTGTAATGCACATCAAATCAATCTTGTTACAACTTTTTTTACTTTGTGATCAGAGTGAACCATTTTCTTTTGTGTTATGATGTTGGATTTGAATACTACGACGTACTTGGAATTGGAATCACACTTGTTCAAATTCAAAAAGGAAAATCTTGAAAGTCCAACTAGATTATTAGAGATTGATAATGTGTATTTTTTATCTCTTGACTATTGATATAGGATAAAAGAACGAAGGGGAAAAAAACACAGTTTAACTTTGTGGCCAGAAGTTCATGTTTCTAGGGTAAATAGGACAAGCAACTCCACATTAGTCAAAACCAAAATCCACTCTATACTTGAGATGAGTAATTAAAGGGAGTCTATCAACACCTCATTTTCCCGATGAAAACCACAAACCCACATGATTTGCTTGGGGATATTGAAAGATCACAAAAAACTAAGATCTCTTTTTGCCCCCATATCTCATCCTCCTCCCTTCACCCACTCCAACAAATACCAAAAAATAAAACCCCATTTCCTTTTCACTCTTAATTAAACCTAATGAGCTACGGACCAAATGAAACCTTCTCCATCCTCTAATACCCTGTCTATTCTAAAACACTATTCTCTTCTCACATTTCTATTTGGCTCCATCTTGAACAAGGACCCTACACTAATTAGCCTCTTCACCTACTCTCTAAAGTCTAAACCAGGAGAATTCAACCAAACGTTGGCAGGTGTCAAATCATAATCCTGACACGTGTCTGAGCTTAAAGCAAATCCTGGACCCCACTTGTGCTGACTTGGCATTTCCAATCATAGACAAACATGGGGGTCATCCAAGACTCTTAAGCTTTCATGCATACGCAGCCAAACTCCCATTATTGAACTCAGCAAATTAAGGGCTATGGGGGAATGGAATTGAATGGCAAAGGGCCCTGAATGATGGATCCAAAAACCAAAGTACAAAAATGAGGTGCAATTATTCATGCCATAGAATTCAACTCCCCCAAACAAGTATTTTAAATTTTTTTAAAAGTAAGCAAAAGAGGAAAAAGAAAAAGTATCCACAAAAAGAAAAGGAAAAAAAAGAAAAAAAGTAAGTCCCAAAAGCATATAATAAACTCTATCATTTCTAGTAACAAAAACTATACCAAGTTGATTGATATTGATATCAATATCTTATATCCCTCTCCCCTCTTCACTTTTTATTTTGCTACTTTCATTGACATAAACAAAAGAAAAGAGAATACTTCTCTTTCTATTTTCTTTTTATTTATCTCTCCCTCTAGCTATATTATCTCCCCCTTCTTCTCTTCTCTTCTTTCTTCTTCTTTTGGAAAATCCCTCGTGAGAGAGCAACATAAAAAAAAAGCCATGAAAAACGCAATAAGATGTTGCATATCTTGCATACTACCGTGTGGGGCACTGGATGTGATTAGAATAGTTCATGCTAATGGCAAAGTTGAAGAGATAAGTGAAACTCATGTAAAAGCAGCTGAGATTATGAAGCTTTACCCTAAACATGTACTAAAGAAGCCATCAACATCTTATTCCTCAGAAGAAGGAGTAATTTGTCCCAAGATCGTTGTAGTTCCTCCTGATGCTGAACTTCAACGTGGCAAGATTTATTTCCTTATGCCAATCCCTTCTTCAACTGAGAAAACTCGTTCAAGATCATCAACTACAACAAAGAAAAAGAAGACAAGATCTTCATTACCACAAGCTCATGATCATGGGAATATTATTGGCGGTAATAGTAATAGTAATAGTAATAGCAATAATTTGATGGTTTCTAATGATCAATATTTGAGTGAAATTTTGTCCGAGAAAATCTCAACACAAAGAGATAGAAGAAGAGGAAGAGTTGGTGTATGGAGACCTCATTTAGAGAGCATTTCTGAGACTTCAAGTGATCAACCATAAATTTAATGCGAGCTGAGGTTATTACTACAGTAATATTATTTTTCCTTGATATTCATTTTCAAGAATTTTCTTCACTAAGGTTTCTCAAGGAAAGTTAATTTGAACCTTTTCTTTTAGTTGTTTTTTTTTTTTTAATTTGTAAATAAGCATAGAAGAAAGAAAACAATAATATCGATCCCCCCAAAAAAATTGTATTATTGTTTGAATTTTGTATTAATCATTTACTACCTGTTTTATCAGAAAATCTACGGCGATCAGAGCAAACTAGATTTGTCCTAAGGTGTAATTTGTGCCGCAATTTTAATGCTTATGACTTTATTTGGAATTTCGTTTCTTTTAAGAACACATTAATATCAGCTATTTCGTTCTGCTTGTTTCCTGGTTTTGGTTCCCCTCATGTGTCGGCATTGACGCAAAGCTCATGTTAAATGTCCGAGTGAATTTCTTCTAAAATATTTAAGAGACGGTTGGCATTATTAAATTTTTTTCTATTTTCTTATTTTGCAGAGTAACTTTTATCAGAAAAAAAAAAATTATACTAATTTATGCAATTAAGAAAGAAAGTCCCCAGTGTGCATTTTTAAAATAAAAATATCACCCACCTTAATTATACAAATTGCACAAGCCGCTCCGTGACTAAATTATTCATCATCCAATTAAATATTTACTTAAATTACGTCCTTAAACATAGTAGGCCATGTTATGAAATTTAATTTGAGGATCAGCGCATCATTAGATCTAATTAAAGTAGTTAAAAGAAATAAAATCATGACTCATGTGGGACTAAATATAGATTTGGAATTTAAAACTAAAAGAGAAAGGGATTCTTCTTTGGATCATTGCTTCAGACGAAGATTTGCATATGGTACAAAAGCCTATTAACAACTAGATTATGAGCTAGCTAGACTATCATGAACTTTTCCCTCTAAAAAATTTATACTTTCTATTCTTTATACAAATGTTTGACAATAAACTATATATATTAAGATAATCAGAGGGTACTTTAAGTTAAGTTTGACGAAACAATTGTTCCCGCACTGCTTTTTCCCGAGCATAGAATAATGCACTTTTAGTTTGCATTATGCCTAAGTGGAAAATAGGGCGGAGCTGGAGCTTCGAATGCGGGTTCGCCCGAACTCAATAACTTTGGTCCAAACTCTATATTTGTTTTTAAAAATTTATTAAATATAAAATTAATTTATAACTCAATAACTTAGAAAGAATAAAATTCCGAACCCATTAATTTTAAATCCTGGCTCTGTCTTTGGTGAACTAGAGTGATGAGACTATAATTAAATCTTTTTTATGCCAATAGCTGGCATCCTTAAAAAGCTTCCTTACCAATGCTTAGACCTTTTCATTTCCTGCAGGGTCAGATTCATCCATTCTTATTGACGTAATGATTATTTGTAGTGAATTTAGCTTGTATAGCATATTAATTGTCATTTTAATACGTCAAAAATTAGTGTTTGATTAAAAAATTAGACCTTAGGTCGAACTCAACTTTAAAAAATCAACCAACGCATCAGTTAATTTCCAACTGATGTGACACGCAACAATGTTTCACAAAATTTACGTGTAATTAACTTATAATTAATTTAATTAAATAAATACTTTCTATACACAATTTGCATAAAGTTAATTGAACTCTTTATTCGCTTAATTGTTGTTGTTTGAGGGGATGGTTATGAAAATGGTTCGTAATCCCCATATATTCGGATTCATTTCAGTTTCTGAAACTCTCTTCCACTAAATTGGGGGCCAGCAAAAAGCTGGCATGATAATTATTTGGAATTTAATCCGTTGGATTCATTGATCAGATATCTTGTGAGAGAAGAAAGAATATCAGAATGCCGAATTTTGTCAATTCAGTTTTCAGGTTTTCCTCTTTTAAAGGTTTGGAACCCGCTAACAAAAAATTCAAGAGTGTTGATTTCAAAACTGGATAAAATAAAAAAGTTACATAACTTAATGATCCGTGAAAATAGTTTTCTATAACAACATCCCTATATAATAATTATTCACTATAAAAGTCAAGTTTTCATCGAAACTTATTTTTTAAGTCATATTTTACCTTTCTATAATAACTTTTTACCTATAACATCAACGACCATATTTATAGCAGAATGCTCTTTGTAAAATTACCCCTTTATAACAACCATATAGAATCTTTAAGATTACAAATAATAATTCTAAAGATATGCACACGATCTTTTCCATTAAACAAAGTTTATATCTTGTATAAGATATAGAATTTGAATATTTGAATATTTGCACATGATATCTTTTTCGTTGGACAAATTCCAAAAAATATTTAGATAGAAAATTTAATTATTAAGTTCTTCGATTGTCCCGAAGGGAAAGCTATTGGATACCTTTTTGCTGAAAATTTGGACACGAATTTTTGTTCAAGCCTTATATCGCTATTGAGCGAACGAAATATACGAAACAAGCTACAATTATAATGTTCTTCCATCAATCTTGAAAAAAATTATTTTTCTAGGTAGTTTTAAAATGTCTACCTTAGAGTTTAAATCTATATACGTTTAGTTATGAATTTATTAATAATGTATTAGATTTTTTCAATATTTAACTAATGAAATATGCATATCTTTTAAGATTTTAAATATGAATAATTCTTTTATCTTTTATATATAACATTAAAAAAGGAAAAATAATTAATTTTTGGATAATTATCTAAAACAACTAAAAATATTTAAATGCTTTTATAGGTGTATAACAATCATTCACTATCAAATTCAGAAAATATCAGAACAAACGTGATTGTTATAGAAAGGATTGACCGTAGATAAGTGTAGTTGATTCCTATTATTGACCCCGACTAACTTAATATTGAATGGTGATTAATTAGTTGATATATAATAAGCAAGGGGGATATGCGATTGAATTAGCCAATAACTATGCGCATCGTGATTCAAACTATAAGTTCATTGTGTGATATTTCTCGAACAATGAAAATTGTTATCATTTCTTTATTTTTCTTATCGAAAAAAATGTTTTATGTTCAACAAAAAATAGATTCGTTTTATGTAGCTACGTGAACAGACCTTTTGGTCTCACTCGTAAATTTTCCATGTTCATTGTTTATATTAATCCCTGCGTCAATAACATGGATATTATATCATGCTCTCCAATTGGATATGGTCAACTCGTCAAAGTAGAATATATGACTAATTATATGACCGAAAACGCCATTTTTTTTTTTTTGGAAATCCTACTTTTTATAAGAGGCTCGGTCAACATGTATGTTTCATCACGAGGGTAATTTTGATAGTTTGCAATATATGTGCTTCACTGTTGTTGTACCTAAAGGCTTTATATACATACTACGGCACAACCCTTTTCCTTGTTGACTATTATACCCTTTGGTTTGAGATGAGTTATTGCAGCTTTATAAGATCATTACACCAGCGGGCCCACTCTGGCCCACTACATTCCTCCATTCGGCATTCACACACAAATTCAATTTGCCTATATACCTAAATAGAAGCATAATTTTTTACCTACAACTTTAAGAGTACTATTTACTTGCTTTCTTTAATTAGGAAAAATTGATTTCTTAATCAAGGTTCATTTATATTTCTGAAAGTCAACATTTTATTTGTTAGAAAATAATTAAGATGCACCCGCTCAATTTAGGTTTAAAGAAATTAACCGCATATAGGAGTGGGCAAATAATTTCTTTTTTCTTTTTGGAATTTAGATTTTAGACCGTTAGCATTTTCTCTTTATTTATGGATTATGAATGGTCCATACTGATCACGCTCAACTATGTTTACTAAAAAACTAAGCGGGCGTTACAAATATAATCCGGGTATTTTGTCCAGAGTCGAATCCCACAGGGAACCAACGTATCACTTGTTGTTGTTAGATTACCAAATTCTCAATAATCAACTTCCTCAAATGTTATGACTATCACTTGGTGTTGTTTAAACTACTACAGCTGAATGAAAATATTAAAACTAAAGATTAACTAACAATAAAGTGTAAACAATTGTAACAAAGGTCTAAGGTTATGGTTTCCCCCGTTGGTGAAATTTCTTCTTGTGTATTTCCTATAGTTTTGACTTAGTTGTCTCTATCAATCATGAACACTCCAGTTATCATAAATCTCTCTCAAGTAATTATGATAATTTACTAGACGCACTCTCTCAAGTTACGCTAGCTAGATTGCATTACAGTTCACTTTAGATTGCATCTGAGGTATCGTTATCTCTAATTTAACCTCTAAACCCTCGATTATAGATCTCTCATATACTTCGGGAGTGGTGTTGTTCAAACAACTACCTAAATATGCACTTTCTCTCAATTAGATACATAATAAATAGGAACAGCTAATTGAGGGCCCTTCAATCAACTACAACGAAAACATAGTTGAACAAAGAGAGATTAACAACCAAGCAAAATTATATTAATATCACAATAAGTTCATCCCCAACGGGTTCCACCAAAACCTTAAATTAAATAAATTAACTACTCATGATCATAGTAATCAAATTCAAAATAACTTGCATAATTAAATTACAGAGTAAGGAATAAAGGATGTAAAAATCAATGTTTTGATCTTCTGAGTAGTGTTTCACGATCTCCTCTTGTCTCCAACGGCAAAAGTCCTTCAAAGTTGTGTGTTTGGGTCTATTTATATGTTTTGGGATAAGCCCTAAACGTGTAGGATACTCCTAGTCAAACCGGGAAACACTTAAAGCCTTTAAAACTCGGATTGGGCCTGATCTTGGGTCGGGCGTTACAAGGAAAATGCCTGCCAAACGCCAGGTTGCACCTGGCTTTATGTGTCTAACGCCTGGATAACGCCTGGTATGACCAGGCTTTATATGTCTAAAGCCTGGTAGCACTTGGCTTTACATGTTTAAAGCCTGGCTAAAGCCAGGGTCACTCCTTTTGATTCTTGAGCGCACTTTTGACGTTTATGCATCAATTTAGCTCGGCTTCCATCTCCAGTTCATCTACACATGAAATAGACTCCATTATGCTCAAACGAAGTGTATTTTTACCGTTAAAGCACATAAAATGTAAGGCACATAATACGTTAAACCATGAATTATAGCCACACATCAACACCCCACACTTAAACATTTGCTCGTACTCGAGCAATTAAACTACACCCATGAACACAACTTATTAAGTAAATCCCTTAACGCGTTATACCAAGAATTTTTAAAATAGTTTAAGCACAAAGATGTGACATCCTCGCCTCAATAATCAACTCACAAATACCATGCTTTATTCACGATTCACTAACTACTCTAATATAGATGTCAACAACATTACCTTTCCTTCATGAATCATGTGCCCTCACCAAACCAAAGAGCTAGTTCCACACACAATGAAATTTAAGAACACTTAGGAACTCAAGATAGAAAGAATTTACTCACCCTCAGAAATAATGTTCATATGTCACAAAAGATGCACCATAGGCTTGCCTGTAGTGTACTACTCTACTAATCGAGCTCATTCAGTCTAGGATCAAGTAGAACTTTATTTGGTTGTAATGTAGGTTGCGGGACGGGTAGGACACATTTAGATATAAGAGTGACTACACCTCCCTAAGCACTTTTTAGCATTCAAACCTCAAACTTATATCAAACCAAACTCCACCTTCACATCAATGTATATTACCCCATACTTCTTTAAGCACACATATATCACTAGCCACCATCATCAATACTTGTTTTTCATACAATATACTATTGTCATTTTTTTTTCTTCTTTTATTTTTTTTCCTTTTTTTCAAGTGGCTTCGATTGACAACTCTCTTTTTTTCATGCACCTTTCTCCTTATTTCAATTGTTCCACTCAAAAGTCAACCTACCACCCCACACTTTAACTTTTCCATACTTTATCACATTTTCAGTGCTTACGAGAGGTGACAAGGTTCAAATATATGATCGATTCAAAC
>ML374185.1:1858-29334 GCA_005239525.1 Nicotiana knightiana | reverse complement strand
AGGCTCAAAGAGGTTAACTACGATACATAACAATTAGGCGGGTAAAATATACATAGCTGACTCAACAAAGAAACGCCTATATCACTTCCAAGACTGAACAAAACTACTATTTCACTTTGCAAACCCACGGGGCAAGTTCTAGACATCAAATGCAATGCACAGAATAACACACAAACCTCACACACACATGACACATAACTCACTCAAGATTGGATTCATCAAGACACTCTAGTCAAAGCAGTTAAGCAAATTTAAAATTACAATTTAAGGTACTTATACAAGAGTCAAAAACTGAGCCTAAGCGTCACAACCAAAGTACTCGCTATTCTCAAGGAATAACAAAGTCAAGATATATTGCTTCAATTCAAAACACAACACAATGGCTCCTCTTCCTAAAAAAACTAACTACACCCAGTTCAAACAAAACCCGTGGAAAAGAACCGTGGCATAAAGAAAAATCAAAGGGGAATTGCTACACTACCTAACAAAAGAAAATCTTTTTTTAGACTTAAATCCCTCAAGAAAATTGTCTAATAGATCCATCGTCGAGAAAAGTCCAATCTCTTTCTTATTTTTTTTTTAAATAAATAAATTATTCAATTAAACAATCACAACTAAAATATCATAGAAAGTCACCTAGACAATCTCTTCACCCCACACTTAAAATTGTGCATTGTCCCCAATACACACTCATATATACAAGGTAAAATAAAACTCCCTGGTAGGCCAAAGGCCGAAGCACTAGCATCTCATGGGGTACTCANTAAAAAGATAAATTATTCCATTAATCTAACATAACTAAAATAGCATAGAAAGTCACCAGACAATCTCCTCACCCCACACTTAAAATTGTGCATTGTCCCCAATGCGCACCTATGCATACAAGAGGGTAAAAAGAAACTCCCTGGTAGGCCAAAGGCCGAAGCACTAGCATCTCATGGGGTACTCAGACTTCTCTCAGGCCTGGTCCTTCGTGCGGGTATCTCACACTTAGTTCCAACCATCTAGTTTGATGTTGCATCATTCCAATGGCTTTGCGTTCCATGCTCCTAAAAAATCAAAAAATTGACACTACAAAAATAATACAATTAGAAAAAAAAGAAAAAAAAAAAAAAAGAAGTAAAGTTGGGTTGCCTCCCAACAAGCGCTTGATTTAACATCGCGGCACGACGTGAATCACTTTCTGCCTCCACTTCGAACTTATGAATTTGACCCCAAGTTTTGATTCTGCTCCGTGATCATGCTCCTGGGGTGGTAGAACGAATCTGACTGGCCCAACAAAATAATATAGTATTCTGCACTTCTTGGCCTTTGGATGAGATGTGTATTCCCGACTTTCTGGCACGAAGAATTCCAGAATGTAGGCATCTTGTTCCTTACTCCTTGACTCCTCAAGTGGCTCGGACGACTCTATTTCCATATAATCATCTAAACACAATGTGGAAAAGTGCTTGGAGTGTGGACCAATACGCTCAACTACACAAACATTGGGATTGTCGACATCCTTAATATTAATGACACTAGAGTCAACTAAATATGTATCCTCAATATCCTTGGTTGACTCTAGTATCTCTTCTACGACATTGGCATCCTCAAAATCTAATTCGATTGATTGTTGGTGTTCTACTCTGGCCTTCTCCTCTAGCTCATCCTCGTATTTTTTTAAATCCTCCAGTATAGTGGTAATTTCTGCAGCCAATTCATACTCATATTGGCTACTATCCATAATGTCAACTTGTTGCGCTTTACAGGGTTCATTTACTTTATTCGCTTGAGCCTCCAAGTTGTGAATATTTGCCTTGTTTGAGAAAGCTTCAACTAGTTGACTTACTTGAGCCTCCAAGTTGAGAATAGTTGCATCTTGCCTTTGTACCCGCAATTGTATCTCATCATTTTGTTCCACAAGGCACTTTAGCATATCCTCGGTCTTTTTCAGGTCCTCATACCTGGGTTCTTTGTTCCTATTAACTTCACAAGAAAAAGAAGAACCATCAAAGTAAGGGGTTGGGGAAGATAAGAAATATAAGCACAACCATGAAAGTGACCATCTTGGCCACCACACATATCACACACATTTCACACATAAGATTGAGTTGGTGCACATAACTCGCTCTCGGGAATATTTTGATAATTTTGTCCAGGGTGGTTTCCTCTATAATATGCATAACGAGGATCAAAAGTAGAATTACCAACATCCAAACTCTCATAATTCCATGATGCCATATTTTTCAAATTAACAAATACAACTAAAATAAAGAAAATAAAAATCAAACTTGAAACCTAGAACTATGTACACCTACCACTACAATATGTATGAAATCAAAGAAAATCGACTATACTTAAGAATTTTCCTTCAACTACACTTGATAATACCGTTAATTCCCCATCAACAACGCCAAAATTTGATCACGCTCAACTATGTCTACTAAAAAACTAAGCGGGCGTTGCAAATATAATCCGGCTATTTTGCCCAGAGTCGAATCCCATAGGGAACCAACGTATCAACTGTTGTTTTTATATTACCAAATTCTCAATAATCAACTTCTTCAAACGTTATGACTATCACTTGGTGTTGTTTAAACTACTACAGCTAAATGAAAATATTAAAACTAAAGATTAACTAACAGGTGTAAACAATTGTAATAAAGGTCTAAGGTTATGGTTTCTCCCGTTGGTGAAATTCCTTCTTGTGTATTTCTTATAGTTTTGACTTAGTTGTCTCTATCAATCATGAACACTCCAGTTATCATAAATCTCTCTAAAGTAATTATGATAATTTACTAGATACTCTCTCTCAAGTTACTCTAGCTAGATTGCATTACAGTTCATTTTATATTGCACCCGATGTATCGTTATCTCTAATCCAACCTCTAAACCCTCGGTTATGGATCTCTCCTATACTCCGGGAGTGGTGTTGTTAAAACAACTACCTAAATATGCACTCTCTCTCAAGTAGATACATAATAAATAGGAACAACTAATTGAGGGCCCTTCAATCAACTACAACGAGAAAGTAGTTGAACAAATAGAGATGAACAACCAAGCAAAATTATATTAATATCACAATAAGTTCATCCCCAACGGGTTCCACCAAAATCTTATATTAAATAAATTAGCTACTCATGATCATAATAATCAAATCCAAAATAACTTGCATAATTAAATTACAGAGTAAGGAATAAAAGATGTAAAAATCAATGTTTTGATCTTTTGAGTTGTGTTCCACGATCTCCTCTTGTCTCCAGTGGAAAAAGTCCTTCAAAGTTGTGTGTTTGAGTCTATTTATATGTTTAGGACAAGCCCTAAACGTGTAGGATACTCCTAGTCAAATCGGGAAACACTTAAAGCCTTTAAAACTCGGACTGGACCTGATCTTGGGCCGGGCGTTACAAGGTAAACGCCTACCAAACGCCAGGTTGCACCTGGCTTTATGTGTCTAACGCCTGGATAACGCCTGGTATGACCAGGCTTTATGTGTCTAAAGCCTGGCTAAAGCTTGGTAGCACCTGGCTTTACATGTCTAAAGCCTGGCTAAAGCCAGGGTCACTCCTTTTGATTCTTGAGCGCTTTTTTGACGTTTATGCATCCATTTAGCTCGGCTTCCATCTCCAATTCATTTACACATGAAATAGACTCCATTATGCTCAAACGAGGTATATTTTTACCATTAAAGCACATAAAATGTAAGGCACATAATGCGTTAAACCATGAATTATAGTCAGACATCACATACCAAACAATCCATTTTCTTTTTCTTTTTAAAGCTCAAACAAGCCAATCAATTCGTTAACTCATATTCTCTATCAATTCAACACTAAACTCTTAACCAAGATTAATCTAACTTTTATTAAATATTAGGAATAGTAAAGTTAAACAAAAATTGTAGAATTTTGTGTTCCCATTTATTTCACCAACTAGAAAACAAGAAAGAAACATGCACTTTTCATAAAACAATCTTTTTAACTTATAAATACACTATTAACTCTTTCATATATTAATTGGTTGATGAAGCAAACCCCTCAACCTGCTTCATGACTTTATTAATCATACCTATATGATTAATGAAGCAAACATCTAATCAGAGGTGAAGGGATTGCGCTACATGATAATTTTTATTTAGACTTAACAAGTGTATTAAATTAGGCTTTGTTCAAATGTAAGGGACTGCTGAATATAGATTTACTTAGCTAGCATTTGGACATAAGTTTTATTAAAACTTGAAAAAAAAATAGTTTTTAAAAATGAGATGAAAAGTGATTTCTGAAAGTTGAAATTGTGTTTGGGCATATATTTTACTTGAAAAGAATTTGAATTTTTGTGAGTCGAAAAGTTCAAAATTTTCAAAGCCTAGAGCTGTTTTTGAGATTTGAAAATTTTGTTTTCAAAATCTGCCAAAAATGGTTCAAATTTATAAAAAACATATATTTGAAAATAAAATTTTAAAAAAAGCTCGCAAATCCTAAGGTTAAACAAGAGCTTAGTTTATAGACTGCTGAATATGAAAATTTACTTAAAATTAGTGATTTTGTGAAGAGTCCACTTAAAATACTGGTTTTTCAAAAATCAGGTATCTTTGCAATAGCTCGATTTTAACATAAAATATGGAAAATATTTTCTTGTAAATGGTATAGATGTACAATCAAAAAATATTAGTTTTGATTTTATTAAGAGACTAGAACAATATATTATTTGTTTCGGAATAAGCCATAGTTATTGTTATTTGTTTTACTGTTACTATTTAATGCAATTCTTTAAACACACTAAGTTATGTATATACGTTCGTGTATATATATATATGTATATATGTGCGCACGCGTGTTGCTATGAACATTCATTTTGGAGCAATACTTCAATGATCATAATTATGAGACTCAATAAGCATATGCTAAGCTAGAGTCTTTGTTCTTGAAAAGTACATATCATGTATATTGACGGGAATCGAAATTTTTTATATTAGAACTTAGAATTATAATCCAACTCTAAATAGGGGAATATGAAGCTTAATAAAATTTGGAAAAAATCTCAAAATGAATTCCTTATCTAAAGGTATCATCAAATCTTTTATGATATAGATAAAAAGCTAATTATTTTGACAAAAATATCAATACTCTAAACAAATTTCATGTATAATGAAAAAAATCTTGTATGTTATAAACATGAATTTTTATAATATTCAGCATAAGTTAAGCAAAAATTTTGCTCATCCCCCACTTATTGAATCAAGTTAATGTTAAAACAGAATTACTTGCATAACCTAATTTGTTTTAACTTTAGGATTCTTTGGAGATGGAATCTTAACACAAAAAGTTCTTAAATAATAAAAGAATAATAAATAATTAACCTAAATAGCCGTCATTCCAACTGACTAAGCTAAAAATAGCTGATATATGTATAACATATATACAATATATGTATAATTCATGTATATTATATGTATAACCGTATATTATTAGTGTATAGCTTGATATATTAACTAAGAAAAGTAAAGAATAAATTTAACCGTCTATTTGTATGAATCTAAATATATTGACTAGATAAGTAAAAAATAAACATAACCGTCACTTAGCATATGCTTATTGGGCCCATGCCATACTAGTAGTATAACAACAATGAAAATCTTAGTAGGTGTTTGGACATAAGAATTGTAAATTTTAAAAAAAAGGTGAAAATTTTTTTCAAGTGAAAATGTTATTTGAAATTTAGAGTTGTGTTTGGACATAAATTTCAGTTTGGTTTATTTTTGAAGTTCTGTGAGTGGTTTGAGTAAAACTTTTAAAAAATAGCCTTTTGGAGGTTTTTAATTTTTCAAAAATTTTCAAAATGTATCTTCAAGTGAAAATTGGAAA
The DNA here is from genome assembly GCA_005239525.1 of Nicotiana knightiana. Lineage (NCBI taxonomy): Eukaryota > Viridiplantae > Streptophyta > Magnoliopsida > Solanales > Solanaceae > Nicotiana > Nicotiana knightiana. Next base: position 23,488 of record ML374185.1, on the reverse strand, counting down.
TTTTACGAACAAAAATTTTTTTTGGAGAAAAGGAAAAAAATTTGGGGCATTTGTATCTATACCCACTTTTTGTGTCACGTTTTAACTTGTGCCCGCTTTGCAAAAAAAATTGCTAGTGTGCCCGCTTTTTCGCATAATGTAGCATACGGGGCTGAAGTAGCAAATGCAATCACGCAAAACTTCAGCATTTTAGTAGACAGGCCTGAAATAACAAGTGTGCAGAAGTTTTTGTTTGTAATTGATGAACTCAAGCATAGTAGCTGAAGTTTTGTTCTCTATTTGCTGAAGTTTTTGTTTAACTTGTGCACGTCTTAACGCAAAGCTTTTGTTTGTAATTGATGAACTCAAGCATAGTAGCTGAAGTTTTGTTCTCTATTTGCTGAAGTTTTTGTTTAACTTGTGCACGTCTTAACGCAAAGCTTTTGTTTGTAATTGCTAAAGTTTTTTTTTAACTGGCGAACTTCAGCTCTAGAGCTGAAGTTTCTGTTCTAGAGCTAAAGTTTTTGTTTTGTAACTGGCGAACTTCAGCTCTGATAAACATATTTATGTCAATCATCCCATGAACTGAAATTCCATAACAGCAGAAGAAAGAAGAAGAAGAAGAAGAAGAAAACGAAGGAGGAGAAGGAGGAGGGGAAATGAGGCTGAAATTATTTAAAAAGTGGGTACAAGTTAAAATTTTTTTTAAAAAAGGGTATAGATTAAATGGGAGCGACCAAATAGGGCGCCCTGTGCAATTTTTACAATTTTTTTTTATGTGCAAATGGGCTCTTAACTACATGTATACCACTACAAGTTGTAGTGAGTGGTAGGTACGTATATATCTTTAATTAGAAATTTCGAATTTGAACCTTACGGAACCCGATGGAAAAGCAATAAAGAAGAAAATCACAACATATAAATCATATATAGTTCCACTACGACAAGTATCATGGATCAAAGTATCAACTTGCCCATCTTCTCTTCTGTTTTTTCAGCTCTAAACGTAGAAAGTCCATCTATTTTTCTCTTTTTCTATACGGCATATATAGAAGAGAAGTACAAAACAAATAGTAAGAACAAAGGACAAGAAGATAATTTAATAATAAGAAATTAAATCAGAGCCTCTACCTGCTGCGTCACTGCGTAGTCTGTGAGGAAGTCGGCGTCTCTACACCTTTTACTATAATGGTGGTTTAGTAATTAATAATTTTATTTTCGAACATATATGTGGTGTTCTCTAGTCCATTTAATATTTAATAAATCACAACATCTAAAATAGTTCTATCTATACATTCTGTCAAATTATAAAAGAAAAATTCAAAATATAAAAGAATATACAACTAGGACAAAGATAAATTTGTCATGTTGTCATCAGTACTTATAAAACGCGGCCGCTCATAAACGGGCTCGAGAAATTCTAACTTTATTCTTCTTTTAAGTATGATTGTTTTCTTTCTGAACTTTGTGATTTTATGTATAGAATTTTTATGGAATGCATTTTCTTCCTTCAACTTCTGGCTTCTTTTGTTTTTCTTTTTCCTTCCCCTTTGTTCCCTCTTGATTAATTCTAATAGTATACTTCTTTCGTTAGTTTGTCGGTAAATACGTAAAAATTAGACAGTGATTTAGGATAATAGGGTTAAGGTATTGAATCAAAAGACAGGGTAGAGGACTAAATTAAGTGCCAAAAGATGCATATTTAAAAACATGTCAACATATTTAATTAGCTGCAATATGAGTATACGATGAGGGGCTTATTTAATTTGGAATACAAAATTTTGAATCCTTCACCTACTCTACCATATATTGGACTCCTAATTAAGGAGTAATTTACATATCATAGCATGAAATATTATTTTTGAGAAGATTAGTTCCAACATATCGCAGCCACAGGCAATGAACTTGGAAGAAAAGACGAAACATATTGGATAATTGACCTTTATTCGGAAAGGAAAAGCATAGGTGCTATACAAGAATGACTTATTTAATTGTTTTGAGTTTCATTGAATTCTTCTAACTACCTTGGGAAAAAAAAATTCTTCTAACTACTAAAAATGCCTTACTTTTTCTTTTTCTTATAATTTAGTTAGTATGTTCTCTTGGTGGGATAAAAGTTGAAGAGTGTATGGCACCTTCTCCACGTTCTCCCATGAAACAGACCAAATACTTCCCCTCAATTTATTTTTCTCTTTGCTACGTTCCTTTTACACATATTTTCCCACTAAACAGTTTCCTTTTTTCTTTTTTTTACTATCAAAATATAAACAGTTTTTTATTCATTTATTTTGGCTTTAATTGTTTATTTGAGGTTGTACTTCAAAATCACATTTTCTCTTCTCTATTGGGAACATATAGTTCATTGATGGATGCAAATAATGCAATTGATAGTTACTAACCAAAGTCACAAACCAACTGCACGCTATTAAGAATCTATTTACTATCCCATCATAACCAATGTTTCACACTTGGCAATTTAACGTTCAATTTGCTAGTGAGAATTAGCTCGTGTAACTTTTGAAAGTAAAACTTGTTTTTGCGGTGAAAATAGCACTGGCTAGACAGATTTTCTAACTAGTAATGAAAAAAATAATCAGTGTATACAAAGTCAATGAAAAATAGCCACTATATTGCTGAAATTAAACATGAAAAATTCCAGCATAATATGCTGAATTATAAAGCTCATGCGTACAGAGGCGGATCCATGATTTAGAGGCTGCGGGTGTCACTCTTTATGTATATCGTATATCTATCTCTAGCAACAACGACCAAATGAAAAGGACGTGTAGATTTGATTAGGATTTTATTAATCCAATTACGTTGATTAAGCCTTTTATTCACATACATAAAAAAATATGTTCAATTTTGTCTAGTTACCTTTTTTCAAGCTTAAATTTAAATTATATTATGAAAGAAATTGCCAAATAATAATAATAATAATGAAAGAGCACCTCCAATTATAAAATTTGCTTAAAAAATTGCTTAACTTCTACAAATTGTTTGTTTAACTAGATTAATTTACCTTCTGTATTCTTGAGTTCATTTTATCATCTTAATTAATTCCCAAGTTTGTATAGCAATTCTTTGCAAAGCAAAAGCTTCAAATTGTGAATCAACTCAAAAATGCCTACAACTCAAGCCATTTATTTTTTTTAAAAGTCAATAGAAGAGAGTCATATTGCTCAATAATATATTAACTAAAATTAATTCAAACGACTTATCAAAATAAATTGCTTTTGAAGTAAGTATACTGGTACGACAAAAAAGAAAAATTAATGCAAAGATATTTTTTTAAGAAAGGAAGAAACAGAAACAAAAAAAAAAACGAAGAATAATAAAAAAGAGGGAGATATAGCAAATAAAAGGAAGAAAAACAGAGATGAGGCCTTAGAGCTCAACGGAGAAAAAAAAATGAATAAACAACAATGGGAACAAGGAAAATGAAAAGCAACAACAGCAACCTAGAGCATTAATAGCGTCCACAAAGATTCAAACTCAAGTTCTTTAGAAATCAAAAGATTTCAAAGCCTTTGTTGAACCAGTGGCACCCGCATCTAGATATATAGATACATTTTCAAAATTTTAGTCCAAGCGTGCGGGTATCGAACCACCCCCATCTCTCAAACTAGATCCGCCCCTACATGCGTATAATCTTCCATCATATTATATATGTTAGAACTCCAGCACAAGAAAAATTCCAACATAATATGCTGGATTGTTGAGCAACTTCCAGCATATTATGTTGGAACTCCAACATATTATGAAATTCCAACACATTGTACTAGAATGTTATATGTAAACAATTCGAACTCCAACATATTATGCTGGAATATTTCCGAGTTTTTAAAGGTATTTTTATTCAGATTTTATCTTTAGATTAAAAAGTGACGAAATTTCGATTACTATTGAAACTGTGACTATTTTTTAGCTGCCGATTATAAATCTGGCTATTTCTGATTTTTATCGGCTTTTGCAAACATGTGACGCCCAATGGAAAGCGGGCTTTGGTTAGGGTCTAGCCCACAAAGTCTTTAAGAGTTCTGTTTGGGTTCGAGGAATATGAACCATATAACCTTTTTTTTCTCTTTTCTGGAGTCGTATAACCTTAACTAGTTTCAAAACTGACGGAGCGGTTATTAGCTAAATATCTGTTTGACGAATCTAAATCCATAATGTTTTAAGTTGCAGTAAACAGTGTCGATAACAAATAACAAAAGGTTTAAAACAAGGACATAATAGGCTTCACGAAATACCTTAAAGGGTTGAGATCCACAAGCTATTATTTCACTTGCTAGTTGATATTTGAAAAAAAAAATCCAATAAACAGTATAATTGGAAAGTACTACTCAGCAGTATTAAGTAACATGTAGAGACAAATATTTTAATCTACCAAAGAAAAGCTTATCAAATTATTTACCCGTAAAACGGTACAGTTGCGGGAGCAGGGCTTCCAGGCACAATAGTAATGAAATCAAAAAGCAAGAAGATAAAATTTTATAAAGCTTTGAATAGATTATAGCGTGAGTTTGCCAGAAAATTCGTGTCCTTTACAAAAATAACGGATCTCACTATTTATAGCTGCACCTTGGAAACAAGGTCCTAGGATCATACCCTTCTTTAATGTCAACTATAAGGGCCATTGAAGTATGTGTAACGATGGGCATGAATGACAAATTCTTATAACGGGCAGTGTTGTAGAATATTCTCCATTAAATGCTACTGGGGGGTAGGAATATATTGCATCTGTATGAGCATCATTCTTTCTGGTAACATATGGAACAATTGTCTTCGATTTTAGCTATCCTCTGTCTTCAGCTCCACGTGTCTCTCCCTTATGTAATCACTTAACATGGCATGTTTTAACCTATACAAATAGCCCCCTGCTTCCCGGTGACATAACTTAGAGTTATCGGAAGTTGGTAAAAATATTCTTTTGGCGGGAATTTCACTTACCCTCTCTGAAAAGCTTCTGACGGTTGATTAGACACACGTCTCTCTGTATTTAATGCCCCTAACACGCTTCATCCCACGATTTAGCATAACTTTTGCTGGCTATCGAGGTAAGTATGGCCACAAATTTAACCGCCTAAACCATTACTTATACGCATCAACCTTCTTTATTCGTATCCCATAATTCCCCAAACTCTTTCAAAATCTCTTCATTCAATTTGTACTCTGTTCTTCAACCTTTCTTTAATTCTCTTCATAACAAAAAAAAACCTTTCCTTCTTCTCTAACACATAATGACTTCTTCTTCAAAAAACCTCAGTTCCTCAAAGAACAAAAGCAAAGCTGATAAAGCCACTCCTCCTACAGTGAGCACCATCATCCCTAGAAGTCTTGTTACAACTAAAGACTTTGAAGAGAAATTTCCTTCTGCTAACTCTCGTACATGGGCCGTTGGCAGATATTCTTCTTCCATCCGTTCTTTCAGTATTTCTGCTGTGAAGGAATATTGTCATTACCAGGACTTAGACATTATATCTCCTGATCTGGCGGAGCGGGTAACCTTACTCAAGAAGGGTTTTACGTACTTCTATACGTATCCCTTCACTTTGGGGACGTTTTTTCTAAAAGTAGAGCTTGACTCCTTTATTGTGGAACTCTGCCTCCGCTACCAGGTATGTTTGGCATAGGTGAGTCCCTCCGTGTGTAGAGGACGATTGCTTGTCTTCGGCGCATGTGCCAAGAAACGGGGGAGGATCTAACCTTATCTCACGTGATGAATCTTTATTCCCCCAAGATCTTCCATGGGGGGATGATTAACTTCATCAAGCGAGACCACCATGCACTGATATCTAGCATGAATGATGATAACGACCGTGGGTGGATGGAACTAGGAGTGCTTATCGGACGGATCGGGTGGATAATTACGCTTAACGGTTCGGCTTCTCGGTTATCAGATTATAAATGTAGTAATCCGCTAGTCATCCAATAATACAACTGGCGGATTGGTATCGGATTAACGATTATCGGCTACGTCAAATAGAAATTTTTTAAACAATCATTCGATCAACACCAAACAGTTTCAAATCAATACCATCTAAGATCTACAAATTACTTCCAGTTCTGGCCATTATCATCGATCTCTTTCTCTAGTTTTATCTTGAGATGTTGTGTTGATGTCTTCTTTGGTTCTATCTTGGAATTGTGTTTGCACTGTCTCAATTTTCATGCATATTTTCTGGAAAGTATTGGTTAAACAATTATATTATATAGCCGGTAAAATTCTGCTATGAAAAATAATAATTCTATCACTACTGCACAGAATACAGATGCAATTCTAACTACTTTTTAGTTTTCACTTATTTTTCATTTGGTTATTACAAAGGCATCTAAGTTATTTAGTCCAAATGCTATCTAAGGCAACATAGTCTGAATCTGTTGCAAGTACATAGTGTGAATCTGTTGGAATGTAACTTCTAAGGCATCTAAGTGGAAACTAAGTAACTTAGATGATATTTACGTTGCAGAAGGCATCTAAGTTACGTTGCAGAACTGTTGAAAGATTTTCTAAGTTCTGGTGACTGGCGACTTCTCAGTAGTAATTTATATACATAGGGATAAAAGTATAAATATAAAAATTATTAACGGGTTATCCGATAAGAAAATTGAGTAATCCGCCCCCAAACTGTTAAGCCGTTAATTATAAAATCCCAATCCGTACATCATCCATTACCCCGATAATCCGATACCAATAAACCAATAAGCTATCGGTTCGGTTCGGTTCGATTAACGATTTCGGTTCGATTTTGAACGACCCTAGATGGAACTGTTTGTTTCTGTTGCCTCCGGGGACATCACCACGGCCTCGGTTCCGTCTTTTCCGGAATTGTGGAACCGTACTCATAAGTATATAATTTGCTTCTGCTTCTACTAAAGGTAATTTCTCGTTATTATTGACTTTTCCTCCTTTATCTGCCTCAGCGACTCAGTGGGTTCCCCCTAGGGTTGAGGGTTTGGACCAATGGATTAATAAAATTATGGACGTTACTACGCCGAAACCCATATGTGGAAAGAGTTGTCCCTAAAATATGTGTGGAAGGCCAAAATTCATGGTAAGCAACTCATCTTGTTTTTACCTTTTCATATAAAAAAGTTGGTTGATTCTTCTCTCTTGTCGAATATAAGTCTACCCACGGGCTCGGTTGTCATCCCTGAGGAGGACGTTTTGACCGATCCTGCTAATGCGGCGAAGCTGCTACAGAAGGTTTTTTCACAGACATGCATCTCCGGGCCTGCTTCTGGTGCGAGTGCTTCTTCTCGGAGTCCCCGGCCGGAGAACAAGCAACAAAAAATAAGGCGTTCTTCCGACCGGGGAAAGATAAGAGGGCGAAGAATGTTGCTCCCCAAGTCGTAATGACGAGCCCTCCACCTGGGATGGCTATAGATACCGTGATGATTGACGATGACGGAGAAGCAAGCAATGAGGGAGCTTCTCTACATAGAAGACGACGACCTTCCTCAACTCAACAGTCTGTTCAATGTGTTGAGTTAGTTACATCAACTGAGGATGATGCTTCGGTGCTTTGGGGGAGTTTGAAATGGTGGAAAATGCCAACTCCTGTTTCCGGATCCTAGTCGCTGCGCTCAGTATTGTGTGGCTGAGTACCGGGTCCTTGCCGTCTTCGGTTGACGAGCAACCAACAACCAGCATTGCGTTTGCCATAGGTGCTTCTCATCCTTGAACACTATCATCTCCATCTCCTTCTTCACCAACTCTTCCACTAGCAACTGCTACATCATCTCCACCGACCGCATCTATCCGAGAAAAGGATGTTTCTTTCTCACAGTCTCCAGTTCACGGGAATTTGTGGCAAAAGCTGCCCCCTCAAAAAATCCGTAAAGGAGGACGAGTGTTACTCTCTCGGTCTCTACCGGATGTGATTGTTGTTCCCCCCAAATGCATATGGATTTCGGGCACAAGTTCTTCCAAAATCAACCCTTTATTGTGAGGGTTTTATAAGAGAGGGCGCTTTTAGGTTTACGGTGCTCTTGAAGAGAACGTCTCCTATTCATTATGGCACTAGCATTTGAATTACTTGTCTAAATTTCAAATGACAAAATCAATTCATCTTTCGGACAAGAAACAAGATAGAAATAAAAGGACTTTACTTTATACTTTATCCCTTATATTTTCAAAAGGTACTAAGCATTTGTTCTACTAAAAAGAAATTTCATTTCTTGTGGCTAACTTCTACAACTTGTTTATATGGGGCTGGTTACGCAATCCCCGGTCCCAATGTTACAACTATGTTTGTGATTTTCGTATTTCGGTCGACGTGACAGTCATTTTTGTCATGTCCTCATATCATTCCCCCCAGTTTTCGAATGCGAATTGGAACACTGAAAGTTTTGCACCTTCGAGGATTCCACTAATGAATTGTTAGATAGTCTTCAATACGGTAACAAACTTTACTCCCCCTTAGGAATTTATGTTATCAAGTCAAAGACTATCTAATAATCCCCTAGTGGTTTGCACTTGCTAACGGTCAGGTAACATTTACTTGATAGCAAACTTAGTTTCCCCGTGAGAATTTCGCTATCGAGCTAAAGATAATCTAACCGCTTCAGAGTGGTTCTTCACTGTTTTCTTTTACAACAGGTTTTGAGTAAACACGGGGATATGAATTTCTACCCGTAACTCAATTCTTCATTTAACCTAAACATTCGTTTACATTCACGAGTATCTTACAGAAATATGCAGCTTTATTTTTATAAACTCAGAGCAGGGGCCTAATCAGTTTGCCTACTGATTTTTAAGCCTGTTAACCTTTAGACAGTTCAGAAGTTGTTTTACCTAAAAGCATATTTTTCTAGGTGATACAAGAATGCAGAATTGTTACTAGTTTTATTAAGAGCAAGACAATTAGATGTAACACTGTTTTTACCTTTTTCGTGGGTCAGCAATTAAACTAGGCGTTGTTAAGCAGATGCAAACAAAATCCTAGAGCAGGATATCTAATATACACATATAAATGCAGGATGATTAAGACATAATTTCAGGATACACAGAATTCCTAAAGGCATGATTTCTAAAATGCACAACGAGGATTACAAAATGATCGAAACATGATTTTTTGAATGCACAAGAGTAAAAGTTTTATATTGATTTTATTATCCTAAGAGCAGGATTCTAAGTGGTAGGCATAAGCATAAATTAAGGACATGCTGTATGTTGAAGCAGTAAACATGAAAGTATTGAAGACATGATATCTAATGCATGTTTGGCATGATTTGAATGAATATGTTGGTCCTAAGCATGGATTCTAATGTAGATAGAAATAGTGCAAAGCCTAAGACATGCTTTCTACCCAATGATAGAATTACATAGCTACCCTCCCCATTTCACTAGCCATCCCCAATATCTGTTTACAATAATTATTACAAACCAGTAGCTGAATGAATTAAATAAATAGATAGAAAAGAAGAAGTTAAACTATAGGGAGCCTGAAGCAGGCCCATATATACCAGGTGTTCATAACCTCAACTGTCAAAGTTTCATAGCCTTTCTCATGTTCGGGTGTGTCAGAGTTCCCTAAGGACCTCAAGGATCCCGGACAGTGCTCACACCCAGATTTCATAGCCAGAACTCAGTAAGTGCAGTGTGGAAGAGCTAGCCCCAGTGCATCAGAGTTCAGAGGGATCTCACAGGAATCCCAAAGCAGTCACACACTGGACGGGCAGGACTTAAGGACCTAAGAGTAGAGTTAGAGTGCTTGACATGGTTTTGAAAATACTTTGGTATAAAACAGTATTGAAAAGACTCAGTTGAAGTTTATAAAAGTATGAAGTGGTTTAGTAGTAAAATAGTTTGAACAAGAGTAGGGTAATTAAACAAACAGTAGATCAACTACAAAACATAACATGTTCAGCAACACTCAAACAACAGTCCTTCACACATGGGTAAGGGGGTTGGGGATAGATACGACACCCAAGGTGAGCACATAACAAGCATAAGCATATAAGTCTCAAGGAATAACAGACAATATGTCATGGGTTCCAGAATTGTTAATTGGAGACATGGTTGCATAGAATCAGAAATGCTTAGGGACTTGTGGGATTAGGGATAACTAATGATGTGAACATAGTAAAGGAGTATGAATTTCAGAACAAATAATAGAAGACATAGTGGTATCAAATAGAATTGAGCATATAATCAGAATAACTTAAGGTAACAATTGCACGATAGGTGCATACCAGAACTAGGAAACTCATAGACAAGCATTCAAAGACAGGGTGGACTCACATGGAGACAGATTACACAGGAAGTAAACATGTTCATAAATAGGCTGATCCTAAAATGGGGTTAGAACATAACCAATACACTAAGTAAAATAAGTTAAACACATGTTGAGAAGCAAACAATAGACAGAAACAGATTAGTAAAATGATAAACTAAAGCAGTAGAAGAAACACATTAATTTTGGAACTTGAATTTAAAATCAGAACATACCAGTAAGGAGAACAGACACAAAGTGAAGAACAGGAAAGTGCAATAGTTAGCCTTGGCTTGCAGCCGGCTAATTCAGTAACAATAGCAAGTAACAAGTGGAAGAGTTTTTGAGTGGATGAGAGAGTTGTGAACTAATGTGAGTTCGTGTGTGTAGAAGACTGTGTAATGAGAGTAGAAGAGAGCAATATATATAGTAGTTTGAAAGCTAGGTAAATAAGATAAGAGTCAAATTGTTTAGTAATTATAGAACTCGAAATCAATTAGAGTAAAATCAGTCTAAGTCTTCCCTTAATTAAGGGAATCAGTTCAAACGGTAAAGAACAGGTAACAAGTAAGGAAAGAAATCATGTATAGCTGGAGCATAACAAATAAGTAAATAATTCAAACACAGTAGGTACAGAGTAAGAAATTGGGGCTAGGTACATAAGATTTTAATTAAGGAAATAACATAAGAATCAATTAACAGTATAGTCACCACATAATAAGGCAAGAAAATAATTTAAAGGTCGGAAATCAGAAAGGATATTAACACAGGAAATTAGGGATTCACATAATCGAAAATAGTCCTAATATTAAGGGAAAAAATATAGAATTCCATGAATAAACAGATAAACAGAGTGTAAGCAAACAGAACCAAATCGGAAACCCTAATAAAACATTATCAGGGTAAAAATCAGAAAACACTTTAATCAATCGAGGCATACTCATGAGAATCGAACACACACATAGCAGAATCGAAAAGCAAGGATGAACTCAGGAATTAACATAGTGTTAAAACTAGGGTTTTAACATAACAAATTAAGATTAAAAAGAAACTTAACAAAAATTCGTTCAAACATATAAGAATCAGAGAACAACCTTAAAAGACCAGAAGTATGTTTTGAAGAAAGGTTCTAGAAACCCTAATGGGAAAATAAAGTGATGCTTTTAGAAATCGAAAGGTTTCTCATAAAACAAACAAAAATAGCTCAGAAAAACCTCAGATTTGTTACAGATCTAAGAGGTACAGGAGAATAGATTAGGGTTTTCTAGAAAAATAACCCAGAAATAGAGAGACCGGCTTAGAATCCCGTAGGTTTAGCCCGAAATTAGAAAGATCTTACTCGATCGAGCCATGGTGGCTTGAGAATGGTGAGCACAGGCCCAAGGGGTAAGTGAGCGGCCACTGGTCCCTTGAGGACCTCAGAGATAGCATGAATCAGGTCATGGATGAGCCATTGAGGCTAGGGTTGGTGGTGAGAACCACCATCAATAACGGCGAGCAAGCAACCGGTGAGTGGAAGCCATGGTTAGGCAGAGGGAGTTTGAGAGAATGAGAGGCGTGTTACGGCGGGTGAGGATGAGAGAATGAGAGGGGTTTGGGGATATAGGTTAGGTTAATTAAGGTAAGGTTAAATCCGGGCCGTTGATCAATTTAAGATCTAACCAGAGCTGGGTCGCGTAGATTAGGAATTGGGCTTGGGGTATTGAGCTGATTTAGTTAGGGGTTTGGGGTTGGTTTAAATAGGTTATAATTGAAATAAAATGGGGCTATTACTTAAATACCCAATTCAAATTAGTTAAAATAATTTATAAAATAGCTAGTAATTATAAAGAAATGAATTTCATGCATAGAAAATAGTTAAAAAATTATTTGGTATTTTAAAATACAAAGGACTAATTTCTGGTAAAAAAATAGTACGAAATTATATGTTTGGGCCATAATTGCAAAGTCATTGCAATTATAGCCAAAAGATGCCAATTTGGCTAATTATGAAATAATTTTATCTTATTAGGACCATAAACAATAAATTAAATCAAGGAATGCTCTTGAAATCATTTATGATGCAATTTTTAATTATTTATTGGAAATAAAATGTTGGACAAATTAATAAAAATGCAGAAAGATTATGGAAAAACACCAATTGCTATTAATGCATGATTTTGAAGGTATATATGCAATTTTAAAAATATTTTGGGAAAAATTGGGTATCAACAGCTGCCCCTCTTTACCCAGAAAGGATGAAAGAGTTGTTGGGTAAAGATATGATGACTAATTTTGACCGAGCGAAACAGTTAGGGAGATTTTGGCCGTAATTTGGTTTCTGAGCTGCCTACATATCCCTGATTTTACAAGAATTAGGTCGTATGTAGTTCCGGACTCACCGGTGAAACATACCGGTGAAATCATTACAAGAACGGACGCAATATCTAGGGATGGGCGAATGAACGGTTTACAGGAGAGGTTAGGTTTGATACAGTTGAGGAACTGGAGTGGGATCGCTCCTGCTGGAATAGCCGTTGCTCACCGGGTTACCTGCAAATAAGAATACTACAAGCATATATTATGCATAAATTTAGACATGATGCAGTTTCCCGTTGGACTATGAAAGCCGTCTTCGGGCGGTTAAGGATGATTTCCTTAGACCATGATGTCCTGGGCCATGAATTGTTTGATGAGAGATTTGCAGGCCATGAAATGATGTTCTCGGGCCATGAAGATGGTGCCTTCGAACTATGACGCCTTTGAATAATGATATGCGAATTGAGAGAGATCCTCATGCCATGACATGGTGTCTTCCGGCTGTGAGGATGATGCTGTTAGACTATGACGCCTTTGGACATGTTGGCAATATTTCAGCCCATGAGATGCAATAATATGATGTTGACAAGACAGGGCTTAGTCTTGCGAAATGGAGGGCAAAGCTTGGCCCGAAAGAGGAGTGAAGTAAATAATGCTTAAGAGACAGCGCTTAGTCTCGATGAAAAAAGTAAATTGGAGGCAGAGATTAGCCTCACGCAAGTATGGAGATAGAGCTTAGTCTCATGCAAATAAAGGCAAAGATTAGCCTTATGCAGGGTGGAGGTAGAGCTTAACCTCATGCAGATAGGAAGGCAGCGATTAGCCTTATGCAGATGGAGGCAGAGCTTAGCCTCATGCAAAATGCGGGACAAAGCTTAGTCCCATGCAAGATGAAGGCGGAGCTTAGCCTTATGCAGAAGAACAAATAGCAAATGATAGTAGAATTTCTTAGCTGGTAGCAAATTTTGATATTGCGACTGTTGTGAGAATTGTGACTTTGAAGCGTGTTTATGTTGTGTTCCTGCATCCAAAGAAAAATTGTGAGTTTTGTGGATGGGGAAGGTCGATTCCTATCCCCGTTGGCTTTGCTTGACTCGTTCTGTCTGGTCTGATGATCCTATTCAAGTTATCGGGGTAGCATTTGCTAAACAGAGCTATTTTGAAAGCAAGCATGCATGATTTTGCAAAGACATAGTATGAAACATATTTTAAGAATTTAGATGAATCGACGACCGTGACACGGTTCAAAACATTGCAACCTATCATGCTACGGAATTTTGAGGGTCCTCCTCAAAATTCTTCCCCAGTTAGATGGGTTGAAGTTTCTGACTGTTGTGCATGCTGCGGTCGGCAGAACTTGCTTCGGAATTTTGAGGGTCCTCCTCAAAATTCTGCCCAGTTTCCAATTGTGGGGAAATGAGATTTTTATTGAATTGTGACCGAACCCATAGGGTTGCCTACGTATCCCCTCTTAAACGGGAATCAGGTCGGGCGTAGTTCAGTTACATCATTTGGGAAAACATAAAGAGTTACATATAGTAGCGCTTGACTGCATCGGAATTGATTGGTTTTGGCCAGACTTCTCCATCCATTTCTGCAAGTATGAGAGCTCCTCCCGTCAGTACTCGATGAACCATATACGGACCTTGCCAGTTGGGAGAGAATTTCCCTTTGGCCTCATCTTGATGTGGAAAGATCTTCTTTAATACCAGCTGCCCCGGTGTGAACTGTCTTGGCTTGACTCTTTTGTTAAAAGCTCTGATCATTCCGCTCTGATAAAGCTATCCGTGACATATTGCATTCATCCTTTTCCCGTCTGTGAGGGCTAGCTGCTCATAACGACTTCTTATCCATTTTGCATCGCTGAGCTCAGCTTCTTGTATGATTCTTAAGGAAGGAATTTCCACTTCAATAGGAATAACAACTTCCGTACCATAAAGCAACAAGTAAGGAGTTGCCCCAGTTGATGTCCGGACTGTGGTGCGGTATCCCAGTAAGGAAAATGATAGCTTTTCGTGCCACTATCTGTGTTTTTCTATCATCTTTCTCAATATCTTCTTGATGTTCTTGTTGGCGGCTTCTACAGCTCCATTCATCTGGGGTCTATAGGCTGTGGAATTCTTGTGCTTGATTTTGAAAGTCTCGCACATGGATTTCATCAGATCACTAGTTAGATTGGAGTCGTTATCGGTGATGATTGATTCTGGAACTCTAAACCGACAAACAATATGGTTGCGGACGAAGTCTGCCACGACTTTCTTAGTCAGTGCTTTGTAAGATGATGCTTCGACCCATTTGGTGAAGTAATCAATAGCTACTAAGATGAACCTGTGCCTATTTGAAGCTGTAGGCTCGATCGGTCCAATGACGTCCATTCCCCAGGCGACGAATGGCCAAGGCGAGCTTGTTGCATTGAGCTCATTTGGGGGTACCTTTATCATATCTGCATGTACCTGACATCGGTAGAACTTCCGGACATACTGGATGCAGTCCGTTTCCATGGTCGTCCAGAAGTAACCGGCTCTGAGTATATTCTTGGCCAAGACAAAACCATTCATATGCGGGCTGCAAGTCCCGACATGTATCTCTTCAAGTAGTCTGGAGGCTTCCTTTGCATCGACACATCTTAATAATACCAAATCGGGAGTTCTCCTGTATAGGGTTCTCGGCAAGATGATCTGCCAATGCTTGTCCCTTGACTGCTTTCTGAGTCACATACGCGATGTCGAATTCACTTAGCAGGATTTGCCACTTAGCCAGCTCGCCGGTGGGCATGGGATTCTGAAAGATGTACTTCAAGGGATCCATCCTTGATATGAGATATGTCGTGTAGGCACAAAAGTAGTGCCTCAGCTTCTGGGCTACCTAGATTAGAGCACAACAGGTACGCTCTAGTAGAGAATACCGTGCCTCGTATGGAGTGAACTTTTTACTTAGATAATAGATAGCCTGTTCCTTTATTCATGTCTCGTCATTCTAACCCAGAACACAACCAAAAGCTCCATCTAATACTGCAAGGTAGAGTAGCAAGGTTCTTCCTGGCTCTGGCGGGACCAAAACTGGTGGCATTGACAAGTATTCCTTGATTCTGTCAGAGGCTTTCTGACAATCCTCGGTCCATTTAGTTGCAACATCCTTCTTTAACATCTTGAAGATCGGTTCACATATGACCGTGGACTGGGCTATGAACCGGCTGATGTAGTTAAGGCGCCCCAAGAAAATCATCATATCTTTCTTGTTCTTTGGTGGTGGTAATTCTTGGATGGCTTTGACTTTTGACGGATCCAGTTCTATTCCTCGGTGGCTGACGATGAACCCAACCAGTTTTCCGGCAGGAACCCCGAATGCACACTTCACAGGGTTTAATTTCAGGTTGTATTTTCGCAACCTGTTGAAGAACCTCCTCAAACCTACTATATGGTCGGTATCTTTCTTGGACTTGATAATGACGTCGTCCACATATACCTCGATCTCTTTATGTATCATGTCATGGAAGATAGTGGTCATAGCTCTCATATAAGTGGCCCCAACATTCTTTAAGCCGAATGGCATCATCTTATAACAGTAGACTCCCCACGGCGTGATGAAAGCCGTTTTCTCAGTATCTTCTTCATCCATCCAAATCTGATGGTATCCGGCGAAACAATCCACGAACAACTGAAGTTCATGGTTTGCACAATTGTCAATCAGGATGTGTATGTTTGGAAGGGGGAAATCATCCTTTGGACATGCAGTTGAGATCCTGGTAGTCGACACAGACCCTAACATTTCCGTCTTTCTTGGGCACTGGCATTTAACCATGTTGGATGTTCAACTACCCTGAGGACCTTGGCGTTGATTTGCTTGGTAACTTCTTTGATTTTCAGACCCATATCAGGCTTAAACTTTCTGAGCTTCTATTTTATCAGCGGGCACATTGGATCGGTCGGCAACTTGTGAGCCACAATGGATGTACTTGGACCAGTCATGTCGTCGTACGACCATGCAAATATGTCTTCATACTCTTTCAAGAATTTGGTGTATTCCTCTTTCTCTGATGGCGACAAATGGATGCTGATGCGAGTTTCTTTGACGGTCTCTGAATCTCCCAGGTTGACTACCTCTGTTTCGTCCAGGTTGGACTTAGGTCTGTTCTTGAAATCCTCAACTTCTCTGACAATTTCATCGGGTATGACATCCTCTTCTTCTGAATCATTGTCCTTTTGTTGCGTTGTCTCATTGCATGTCACAGTCATCGGTTCATCAAGACAGGAATAGTAATGTTGTATAGATAAAAGTAGTGAGAGAAAAACGATAATAAATAAATACCGGTTCGTTGAAACGTAAAAGCGATTTTGATAATTTAAACAAACATTTTGGAACATCGGGATTTTATTGGAAAACAAAAAATGCAAAAAAGGAAATCATTAGCAAAAAATGAAGTAAATAACGCTGTTCAGCCTTGCTACCCCGGGACTCGTCGAGTCCTGGATGGTCTGACGGTCTAATTCTTTAGGAATGATCCCTTGCTCACAGCTTGGATGGTAGGGCCTTCCTCTTCCTCCTCCTCAACAATAACACAATAGTCCATGCCTTCATCTTCCAGGAATAGATTCTTCAAAGCTGCTAGAGCTTCTTCTTCTTCTGAACCCCATATGATATCAGCTTTCTAGAAAGTCTGCTCCAAATGTGGTATAGGCTGTTCCAATGGATAGTAGGGACCGTGCCATGGTGGCGACCAGTCTTCGTACTCCTGCCAAGTGTATTTGTATCCCAGCCCAAAAGTGGTGCCATGGTGCTTCAGCTGTATCAGTTTGGAAATCCCCTAAAGATTCTTACCGAGCCCTTTGCCAGACTTGTACCTGCTCCTGCTCAATATGATTTCGATCTTACTATCTCACCACTTATCCTTGTCTATTGCGTTGACCCGTTCGATGTGGTGATAGGTTTCTCTACCCAGCCTTTTTGTACCTTCAACCACCGGGATGGTCTGGTGACTATAGATAGGGTTGCTTCCATCTCCGTGGATGATTACTTCCTGGTGGTTCCATTCAAATTTCACTGCCTGATGCAATATTGATGCCATAGCCTCAGCGTCATGTATCCATGGCCGTCCCAATAACAGGTTATATGACACGGATACATCTATCACCTGAAATTCAACCTCGAACCATGTAGGTCCTATCTGTAGACAAAGACTGATTTCTCCAATGGTGGCCCTCTGAGAACCGTCGAAAGCCTTCACATTCATGGACCCTTCTCTTATCTCGTACAATCCTTTGCCCAATATTTTGAGGATTGTCAATGGGCAAATGTTGAGGCTGGATCCTCCGTCGATTAGAACCCTAGTAATGAACACATTGCACAGTAATGTGCTGTGAATTGTTGTGACTTATCCCTTCAGGTGGCAGCTCGTCCTCGTGGAAAGTGATCTTGTGACTTTCCAACACCTGTCCTACCATGTTGGCCATTTCTCCACTGGTGATTTTATTAGGCACATATGTTTCGTTCAACACTCTCATCAAAGCATTCCTGTGCGCTTCCGAGTTCTGTAGCAATGACATGATGGATATTTGGGCTGGAGTCTTGCTCAGCTGATCTATGACTGAATATTCTTTGGCTTGCACCTTTCTCCAAAGATCATCTAGACCTATTTCAATGATGGGTGGCCTGTTGGAAGCATGTTTGATAGACTCTGCCAAGTGTTCAGGTGTATAGACCTTGCGGTCCTGGTCATCCCCTATGAGGCACCAACTTCTTCCATATTAACCTTACCTTTCCTTCTTGCTTCAGTCACGTGGTCTCAAGGTACGACATTGGTGTTGAAAAGCTGCAGGGTTGACACTGTCACTATAATTGGTGTGGCTATCTTCACTTCAAATGGGACTGGTGCCGTGGCAGGTGGGATTACCTCAACCTCAAACAGCACAGGTGCATCCGCAGGTGGTGCCACGTCAAACTTGAATGGGGCTGACGCAGCTACCTCAACATCTCCTGACGACTGAATCTGGACTATGATGGGATTAAGTAAGACCGTTGGCTTCTTTGGGTCATCACCTTCTTTGATTAATCCAATCGACCCCTATGGGTCCCATTCTTCATCTATCTCTATCATGTTGATGCCTCCACCCCTATGGTCTGGGAGCGGATTGTTGCGGACATTGGGAGTAGCTTCCTTTGCTTGGATGACCTTATTATCAATCAGAGACTGGATTTTATCCTTAGGTGAACGGAATTCATCAATTGTATGCCCCTTCATGCCATAATGGTATGCATATGTTTTATTTGGGTTGACCCATTGGGATGTATTTTCAGGGGTTACAACAGGGATAGGATTAACACAACCAGCAGCTTTTAATCTTTCGTACAACTGGTCAATAGGTTCAACAATGGAAATATATTGCTTGGGCGTCCTGCGGTCAAAATTGGGTCGAGGTCTTGGAAAATTTTGGTGAGCAGGGGGTGATTGGAAGTGAGAGGGTTGAGAGTTGTATGTATGATAAACAGTGGCTGGTTGGGAATATCTGGGAGACATGGGTTGATAAACAGGTAGGGGTGACGGTTGATAAACAGGTGGAGGTGCTGGCTGATATGTAGGTGGGGGTGCTTGGTATGTGAGTGAGGAAGTTCGGTATACCAACGGGGATTTGGGTCCTTGTGCAACCATTACCGTCCATGTATCTTTCTTCTTGGATATACCACCTGACTACAAGGCTTTGTTGGTGGCTTGTAGTGCTTCAAAATTAGTAACCATTCCGCTCTTAATCCCTTCTTCACTTCTCTCACCTAGCTTGATGATGTCAGAGAATTTGTTGTTTTCAACTACCATCAGCCTCTCATAATATTGCGGGTCCTGGGCCCCGACGAAGAATTTGTTCATTTGTTCTTCATCTAGGGCAGGCCTGACCTTGGCTGCTTCAGATCTCCAGCAAATGGCATACTTGCGAAAAGTTTCGGTGGGATTCTTCTTGAGGTTCTGGATATAAAATATGTCTGGAGCATTCTCCGTGTTGAACCTGAAACGATCCATGAAATTTGAGGCCATGCCTACCGTGGGACCACTTCTTAGGGTCTTGGCTGATGTACCAAGACAAAGCATCTCCGGTGAGGCTTCTCATGAACAATTTCATGTTAATCTTCTCGTCTCTTCATACTCCAACCAATTTATCACATTAGGTTCTCAGATGGACCCTGGGATCACCTGTACCGTCGAACATCTCGAACTTAGGAGGTTTGTAACCCTCTGGTAGTTCAACATCAGGCTGTATGCAGAGATCTTCATAGTTCAATCCCTCAACTCTTTTACTTCCTTCGACTCCCTGGACTTGGCTAGTCAGTCTCTTGAGTTCTTCAGCCATGTTCTTAATAAGCATATCCTTCTCACTGGATTTAGGTATGTAAGAAATAGGTTGGGTGGAGTGAGGTAGAGTCTCCATGTATATGGGGTTGTTATGATGGCCTGACGCCTGAGCATAGAGGTGGTCATCTGTGGAGCTTTGTGGTTCAGGGATGATCAGTGGGGTGTTTCTTAGAGTGTGGCAAGTGTTGTATTGTGGTGGAATAGTTTGATTTTTCGGTGGAGTTGTACGACGGTGAGTTGTGGGAGGGTTCTGTTTGTTTGGGGTATTCTGGGGAGGTATGGGATTTTGGGTGTTCGGATGATTGACATCTGGAACACTAAGTGAGAAGGACATATTCGCCAAGTTTCGCACGTGTTCAAACTCCCCTTGGAGTTTCAACAACCTTTGCTCGAGTTGTGATATAACATCATTATGAACCTGAGTACCTTGATTGTTAGGATCTTCTGTTCGTTCAGCTGTCATTGTGTTTTCCTTTCTAATATTTCTCAAATCTTCCATTATTCCTTTGTCTTTGCCTTTAAATGGACTAGGAGGAGGAGGAGGTGCAGGCCCCCTGGATTTTGTGTGATATGATGATGATGCCAGAATGCACGAACCAACCTCTGGGGAGGGGAATAAAAGAAAGAAAACAAAAGAAAAAAGAAAAGGTAGCCAAGTCAGTGAGGATCATGAGAAAATATTGCAGTATTTAAACACACATTGCAGGGATATAAAAGCGTGTCCTAATTTGGGGAGCCTCGTTGTGCCCGAGGTAGGCCTAGCGACAAGTTGATTTGGAGAACTTAGATGCCAATAATTGCCTCATTTCATTAATGTAAAAGTAGATAAATCTAAAACAACACTGAATAATATAATTCACTATTGGCGCTTGGCCTTATTACATTTGAAAAAGCAGGTAAATCTAATCTACTTGGTCCCAGANGTTTCCCCCGCTGGTGAACTTACTTCTCGGATATTCGTATAGCTTGATTAATCGACTCTATCAATCATGAACACTGTATCTACCATAAATCTCTCTCGAGTAATTATGATAATTTACTAGACGCACTCTCTCAAGTTACGCTAGCTAGATTGCATTACAGTTCACTTAGATTGCACCCGAAGTATCGTTATCTCTAATCCAACCTCTAAACCCTCGGTTATGACTTTCGTCTATACTCTGGGAGTGGTGTTGTTCAAACAATTACCTAAATATGCACTCTCTCTCAAGTAGATACATAATAAATAGGCACAGCTAATTGAGGGCCCTTCAATCAACTACAACAAGAACGTAGTTGAACAAATAGAGTTTAATCAACCAATCAAAACTATATTAATATCACAAGAAGTTTATTCCCCAACGGGTTCCACACGAAATTAGCTAAACAAATTCATAAGAATAAAATCTAAAACAACTAGCATAATTAAACTACAAAGTAAGGAAGAAAATATGTACAAATTGATGTTTTGCCTTCGATTCACTCTAAACTCGAATCTCTGTGTATCCCTGTGAATCTCCCTCTGTAGTTGTGTTTTAGGAGTCTATTTATAGGTTTAGGGTGAACCCTAACCGTGTAGGAGACTTCTATTTCAATTAGAAAACACTTAAACCCGTCAAAACTCGATTTCTGGCCGAACTGGGAACCTGGCGTTTGGACCCAAACGCCTGGCTAACGCCAGGCTAGGGCTGGCGTTTCGGCCCAAACGCCTGGCTAACGCCAGGGTGGGGCTGGCGTTTCAGCCCAAACGCCTGGCTAACGCCTGACAGGGTCAATGTGTTTGGCTCTGTTGCCCGGATATCGCCCGGGTGTCTC
>ML374184.1:47686-74332 GCA_005239525.1 Nicotiana knightiana | reverse complement strand
GGCTAATATAATTGAATTAATTATATAATTTCAATATATATGGATTAAATAAATAAGTCTTAACCCATTGCGCTAGCCCATTTAATTGGGCTAAAGTGATGAGCTCACTTCATTAAGCTCAACATGTCATCTTCCTAGAGGCCCAGTTTGGAGCACGTGTCAACTGACATGGCACGCCAAGTCAAGCAGAAAAGCCAATAGGATCGTGCCACGTGCCAAAATGACAAAGCATGCCAAGTCACATTAAAAGACCAATGAAATCGCGCCACATGTGCAAGTGACATGTTCTGGCCAATCAAATGCGGCTTTGTCACTCTTCAATTTCATTGGTCGGAAAGAGTTTGTTCTTATCATAACTCTTACCTCCCACAACTATAAATAGGGGTCTTCATAACCCAGCAAGGACACCAGAAGTTATAACAAGAAGGAAGAGAGAGCTCGTGGATCAAAGGCCTCAAATTTCTCTACAAGTTTCAAGCTTCAAGCAATCAAACTCAAGTTCAAGAAATCATGTTCAAGCTCAAGAACGAAGAACAAATCAAGACTCAAGGAGTACGAGTTCAAACCAAAATTCGTGCTAGTTGAATTCAAGATCATCGTTCGTGGAAACAAATATAGATTCAAGATCAAGCTCAAAGACTCTTGAATTTATTTACTATTGGAAGAAGAATCAGAGGATTCATAGAGATTGTAACAGTCATATTATTTGAAATAAAATACTACGATTGTCGCAATACTTTCGATCTTTATTTTATTTTCTCGACGCAAGTTATTGTCTACAGATGGTATTCAGTTGGATGAGCAAAAAATGTTGATACTATTGGGGATACTGAGATGTCCAAGGATGCGTAGGGAGTTTTCTTCGCCCTCTCTCCTTTCTCTTATTTTGTTAAGCATCAGGGACAATGCTTACTTTTATTCGGGGATTGGGGGGGTGGGGGGATTTATTTGATGATACATTTGACACATTTGGATACGTTTGGAATATAATAATTGGATGATTCCATTTCTTTATATTTCATCTATATTTAGTTAGTTGTTGCTTTCATTAGCTTCTTCATTGTTTACATCGATTTTTGTTTTATTAGTAGTTTCTTTTATGATAATAGTTTGCATGTTTTTCGTAGTTATGTGTATAATAAGCCTTTAATTTTTTTAATGTCGCGGTTCCTTCCAAAGGTAATCTTTTGTATGAATCGGTTGAGTCTTCCCGAGGATGGATGGTGTGACAACTTTCTTAAGGGAATGAGTCTGTTTTTGTGTTTAGGTAGTAATAATAGTAGTGTTAATGAATAAAAGAACTAATCAAGTCATTCTCTAAAAAGAGTTATTCATGCTTCATTTGGCACCGACACACTTAACTGTGTGCTTATCGTTTGAAACAAAGTTGTTGAAAGAAAATAGCTCTAGTTAGTGACTTTGAGACTCTTGAGGTGACTTTGATAATCATTGAGTGATTAATTGGACCATAGTGATCTTTAACTTGATTGTGATTGTTTTAGGCTTTAGACTCTATCCTCTTTGATGGTCTAGTTGCATGAGAAGTAAGGTGATTGTTGTTTCTAGTCCAAGTATTTGTATGAGTTGTCTAGGACTTGTCCCGAATGTGTTTCAAGGCGATATCCTAGGTTTTCGTGGTTTTGAAGATGATTGTAGGATTTCCTTGGTCCGTTTGAGCTTTCTATTTCCACCCAATGCTTGTTATCCCCAGTCAATCCTTTTGAGACTTTAGCCTTTCTCTATAAGTAACTATGCTACAAGCTTTTACCCGTTTTATTTAGAAGCCTATCTTCACACCCGAGCCTTCCTTAACACTCTTATGAAATACTTGGCTTGACGCATAAGTTTTGGGGAGAGTTGAGGAATTTGAAAGAGGTTCAAGGCACAAAAAAAGAAACTCTATGAAAATAGAAGGAATGAAAAGAAAAGAACAAAAATAAAGTGCCAAAAAGATGGGGAAAACGGTGGATGATAGAATAAAGAAACAACTATCTCTAGTACGAGCATCGAGGGAGAAAAAGAATGAATTGAACAAAAAAGAGTGATGTCAAGTCTCACTAACCCCCAAGAAAAGTGAATTCCTCTAAGAGTTGGTAATGGTGAGCCATGAAATGAAAAATGTTGAGTTCTTAAGGAAGGGTGTAACCATTTATCCGATATGGTATCCCACCCCAATGCAAAAGCTTTCATTACAACCTGAAAGAAGTCCTACTTGATTTTGAACTGAGTAAATTTACATTAGTGGTGATCTATATGAGGGGAAAGCCTATGGAACTTGAAGCCTTACCTGTGACATTCATTTGTGAGAGAAGAGTGAACCTTTCATTGATCCAAAAATCGACTGCTAATTCTTGAAGTGAGTTTGGCAAATGGAAGGTAGAGGATGAAAAATTTGGAGTCCACCATGTTCTACATGATAGAGCAAGAGTCCTTGATGAGTGAAGTCAGTTCTTGAAGCCCAAGTGTCACATTAGAGTTATATGAGAATAATATATGATGTGTCACCTTGTTGAAATGCATGAGTATTGTGGGTAATTGTTGGTCCTAGCTGAGTATGAATGGCTTACAATTGACTCTTTGAAATGACCTTACACTTTAAGGAGGTGAGAACTAATCTATTTTCATGAGGACACTTAAGTTTGGGGGGTTGATAAGTGTGGATTTTAACCACTTATTAGTACCTTCTTGCTTTAGTTTTAGTCCGAAAGTGTTGATTCTTGTTCCCAAAACTAATAAAATTGTGCAAATTGCATGCATGTTAGAGAATTGGACCTCAAAAAGAAATCTAACTCAAAAAGGAGTGTTCCAGCTCATAAAGGCAAGAAAGAATATAGCAGGCCAAAGTGCGGTTTGTAAAAGGAATTTTGCGGCCGTAGAAGAAAGTGTGGTCCGTAGAAATACCTCTATGGCCGCAGATCTGGTACCTAAAGCTCAAAGGATGTTTGGAGAAGTGTGGTACGCACACTAAATGTGCGGCCGCAAAACATGATCACACCGACAAGAATTCAAAAAGTTCAGAGAACGTGCAAAATGACCGGTATGAAGCCTTGCCAAAGGTGCCGCTGCAGAAAGAAAAAAGTGCGGCCGCAGAAGCTGAAGTGCAGCCGCATATGAAATTGTGCGAATGTAGAATTTCTAAACTTCCTGGAGCTAAGAGAAGTGCGGACCGCACATGGAATTTGGCTAGTCTAATTAAAGAATTTGAACTAGAGATAGAGAAAACCCAACTTGAGTTCATATCAATTATTTGAATTGATACCCAATTGGGCTTGAGAAAGCCAAGTTGTACAAAATCACTCAATAGCCGAGAGGTATCGAGTGGTAATTTAGAGTTAAGAGTTATAATACACCCCGGTGACTAAAAAAATATTAACGTAATTTACCCATTAGGCTAATACCTAGGTGAATGTTATATCCCTGGGCCTTTTACCCATTTTATAAAAACAACCAAAACAATTACTCGTTTTGTAGTTTCTTCTCCTTAGTTGATAATTATTAGCGTTAATATTAGAAGTAAAAAATAAAATCCCTTGTTTGGAAGCGCAATTGAGCTATTTTATTTACTCTCATGAAGTGTACACCCTACCACTTATATTTAACTCCCTGTAGAAATCGACATCGACTCTTGTTGGATAGTATTCTTCCAACGATCGTTTTCACTCACTATTGAGTGCGGATTAGACGTGGATCATTTGGGATACCAAAAAGAAAAAATAGTGCATGAAGCGGCAACCTACGTGAAGAAATGTAGCAGGGTCGGACAGATTTATGGGTGTCAAAGTCACAGAGACTAGCAGACCAATATAAAAGGATATCAATTGTGTAAAAAAATTTATGCCCAAAAATTTTATAACTTTAGTGTAACAACAACAACTGAAATAACTTTTTATTACTTGCAAAATACAACATTACATAGCAACACTGACATTACAAAAGTGCAGCAACAACAACACCTAAAACAACCAAACAAATAAGCAAACTACATAAAAACACAAGAATGTACCAATATCTAAAGACAACAGCAACAACACCTAAAGATCACGGTCAGACATTAGCCCTACAGTTTACATGCAACGAGCAACAATATAACAACAATGGTAAAAATGATCAGTCTTTTTTTTTGCTCGAACCTTCTCCTCTTCAAAAGCTTTGACTCTTTTTAACCAATCCCAAATTATTTTCTTTTTTTTAGCAGGCATCTCATCATCATACCAACAGAAATAATCACATCTACCTCTTTTATACAAACCAACAAACACATTTGATCAATTATTATCAAATAAAGTAATTAATAAAATATGATACAATTAAGAATAAAAAATTTACCTTTTCGATTTTGCAAGAAAAAACCTACGACCTGGGTTTAGCTGGATCCATGAAGTATTAAATTTTGAAGAAACACCACACTTACAAATTCGAGCAGCAGCGTAAGGTGGCATTGGCAAGTTTGCCAATTCTGACAAGTTCCACAATAATGGATGTTAACTAAGTTAAATAAACTCGGTGAGAATACAAACGAGAGAAAGAAGAGAAGAAAAAAATTAACACCAAAAAGAGAATGAGAAGTGATGAAGCAGCAAAATTGGATTTTTAACAATAGGGAAAGGAATTAGGGTTTAAATAGAGAAATATAAAGAATTATCGTCACTTCATAGATTTTAGCGTTATTAAACATATATTAGCTGAAAATTTTCTCTTCACGTGCTTAGAAAAGATGTAACTCACGATATATGCCACCTGCCAAAAAAATGTATAATTGGTATATTATATGCGTACGAAATGTGTTCAGATGAAAAGAGACCTTATTAAGTTTCTAAATAAAAAATGATGTCAACTTTAGGTGTCTCCGTATATATTCTGCCTTTACTTTATCATCTATGTTTGTACATGACATTTATATTAATGATCCTTCAAAGCAGTATTGAGAAGAATGATAACTTATTGTTGTAAGAATTATACATCTCTCTAATAAGACTTTTGTGGTCCACATATTATAGTAATTAATTTAATTAACTTGTCTCCTAAGTAGTTATCTTATCAAATAATATTTTATGGTTATGCATATCTAGAAGTTTCCTTGATGGAAGAAAACTATTAGTTATGAGTCCCCAGGGCAACCGTATATCATGGAGAAGTCCCTAGGGCTAAAATTTCTGCGTAAGAGTCTCTAGCTTATCTATAAATACGTTTGTGACTTTACCACTCTGTCATTCTACGATAGGCACAGGCTAAAGGTTTCCTAGGCCAAAGTTTTGCAAAGGCGATCCTCTACAATCCTTGAACAACAATGGCTGAAGATACGTTCCTATTAATATCGTTGCGTAGGTTCTCTGTATGTGTTTAAATTTTTACGTTGTGGTATTAGAGCCAACCTTTAGCTATGTTGTTCAGTATTATTTTCAGGTTGAGAATCCATTCTATTTCTGTTTTACCAATTGGTATGATTTGATGTCATAACTGGTAGTAATGCTTACTTGTTGTTTTGGCGATTAAAGGTCAAACGTAATTATATAGTATTTGTTGAAACGATTTTTTCTCGAATGCTTCATGTCCTTTTTAACCTTTCTTCAGTATTATTGTTGACTGGAATTAAGATACAATCTGATACTAATAGAAGATTTCGAGTATCTGTAGAAAAATTCCAGCAAAAACGCTTTGCATAATATGTCTAGTCGACGTTTTCGTCTTCGTCAGAGAAGAGTAATTCAATAGTGTATTTTATTAATTTTATTTTGAGATAAAGATGCACGTGGACATTGACTCTTTTGCTTACTGTGCCTTTTCCAAACATATTGTTTGATGAAATAAAGTCCATGGGAACTCAATTATGGTTGATGGATTAGTCGTCACCTGCATTCGTAAGTAATTCGCCTTAGTTTAGAAGTCTCTGTTTCAACCTTGTTTTGAATTAAAGTTAGAATTTTTATTTGATGTGTCTGTTCTTTTCCACTAAATACAATTTGACTGAAAATCAGAGAACTAGTCCATTATGTTTGGAGTTGCGATTTTGAATTAATGTTCACCATTTTACAATTAATTGATTTGTAATATTTGGATTAACTATAAGAATTAACCTTTGGGGTGACATAACGTTATGCTTATGTTCAGTCTACCCATTTTGAGATCAATCAACATTCTCCTTAAGTTGACTATTAAAGTTAATTATTCTAAGATGTTATTTTGAGTTTTCTTTTATGTGCTGTACTTAGCATTACCGTAACATCTTGAATACTTGATATAAAAGAAACTAAGTTGTTTAATCGCATAAAGTTTAGTGATTAAAAATATTATAGTGATATCTGTAACGACCCGATCGGTCGTTTTGCTTTCTAGATTCTCGTTCCCCTAATTAAGGCTCCACGTATGTGCTTTTACTATTTTATGACTTGCGGGGATGGTTGGTTTAGATTTGGAAGTGTTCGGGTTGAAATCGAAACACTTAGTTCCATAATAGTGTCCTATGATGGCCAAGTTTGATTTGAGTCAACATTTTGAGTAAACTACATCGGAACTGGGATGTGATGGTTCCAATAGGTTCGTATAATGATTTTGGACTTGGGCGTGTGGTTGGATCGTGTTTCTGGTGATCCAGGAGCAATCCGGCGCTTAATGTTGAAAAGTTGTTTATTGAAGGTTTTCTAGTTCTTTAAATTTAGTTTGGAGTAGACTTTGGTGTTATCGATGTCCTTTTGGGATTCAGAGCCCACAAATAGATCCATTTGGTGATTTATGACTTGTACGGAAAATTTTGGGTGATTCCGATTAGTCTAAGTATGATTTGGCGCGTTCAAAGCTAGTTGAGAAGTTTGAAATTCATAAGTTGATTCAATTGGTTTTGGGGTGCGATTCTTAGTTTTGATGTTGTTTTATGTGTTCTGAGGGTTAGATAAGGTCTATATTATGTTTATGGACTTGTTGGTGCACTTGGACTGGGTGCCGGGTGGCTCGGTGTATTTTAGACCATTCGAAGCTAAGTCTAAAATTGCAGAAAATGTTGTTCTGGTTTCTTTCTTCGCGAACGCGGAAGGACCCTCGCGTTCGCGATGAAGGATTTGGGGACTAGGTATTTTGTTCTTCGCATTCGCGAAGAAGGGGTCACATTCCCAGAGGGTTTGGATCAGTGGCCTTGGCATTTGCATTGGCGATCTCGCGTTCGCGTAGAAGTCCTGGACCTGGGGGATGGCCAGGTAAAATGCCCTTCACGTCCACGAAGAAGTCCTGGACCTAGGGGATGGCCAGGTAAAATGCCCTTCACGTTCGCGAAGATTGGTCGTGTTCGTGTAGGTTAGTAGGGCATGTGCTTCGCGGTCGCGAAGCTTTTCTCGCGATCACGTAAGAGGGTTTCAAGGGGTTGGGCAGTTTTTCCTTTGCGATTGCGAGGGCTTGTTCACGATCATAAAGAAGGCAAGCCTGGGCAGTGGACTTTGATAAAAGGGGACTTGGCCTATTTTTTTCATTTCTCTCATTTCTTGGCCGATTCTAGAGCTTCTTTGAAAAGGGGTTTTCACCTAGGTTGTAACGACCCGACCGGTCGTTTTGAGCTTTAGCGCGTCGTTTGGCGGTGTGAGGCCTTGAGTAGCTCCACTTCAAGTATTATGATTTGTACGCGTGGTCGGAATTGAATTTCGGAAAGTTGAGAGTGGATTTGGAAAGAAAATTCTAATTTCGGAAGCCTTAAGTTGGAGAAATTGACTAGAGTATAATTTTTGAGAAAACAACCTCGGAATCAGGATTTGAAGGTTCCGGCAGGTTTGTATGATGATTTTGGACTTGGGCGTATATCCGAATCGGTTTTTGGATGACCCAGGTGCGTTTCAACGCCAATTGTGCAAGTTGGCATTTTGGAAGAATTTCATAAATTTGGATTGAGGTGTATTTCAATGTTATCGATGTCTGTTTGGGATTCCGAGTCTGGGAATAGCTCTGTATGATGATTTTGGTATTGGGAGCACATCCGAAAGTGGATTTGGAGGTCCGTAGGTCATTTCGGGATCATTTGGCGTAAGTTAGAAATTTGAAGATTTTTGAGAAGTTTGACCGGGAGTGGACTTTTTGATATCGGGTTCTGATCCCGATTCCGGAAGTTGGAGTTGGTCCATAATGTCGAATTTGACTTGTGTGCAAAGTTTGAGTTCAATCGGGCGTGATGTGATGGGTTTCGACATCGAATGTAGAAGTTTGAAGTTCTAATGTTTATGAAGCTTGAATTGAAGTGTGATTCATGATTTTAATGTTGTTTGATGTTATTTGAGGTCTCGAGCAGGTCTGTGTCATGTTATGGGATCGGTTTGTATAATTGGACGGCGTTCCGGGGGCCTCGAGTGGATTTTGGAAGGTTAACGGATCGAGTTTGGACTTGGAAGATGTGCTGAGGCATCTGATAACTGGTGCAATCGCACCAGCGTGAAAAGGGCTGCAGGTGCGAAGAAAGCTCCGCAAAAGTGAAACGCGAGAGGGATGTGCGAAAGTACGTGGTCGACCGCATAAGCGGTTGCGCAGGAGCGTAAAATGGTCCGCAGAAGCAGATTTCACCTGGCTTGGAGAGAACCGCACCTGCGATGGATTTTCCGCAGGTGCGGCTGGTGTACCGCTTGTGCAGAAGGTCGACTGGGCAGATTGTTTTAAGATCGTGACTTGGCCCATTTTTTCTTTCATTTTTTATTTGGTTGGGGCGATTTTGGAGAGCTTCAAAGGGAGATTTTCATCAAGCAACACAAGGTAAGTGATTCTCATTTATTACAAGTTAAATACATGGTTTATATAAGGATTTAAACATGGAAATTAGTAGAAATTGTGGGATTTTTAGTAGAAAACCTAGAAATAATATTTTTGAATTTTGAGCACGAATTTGGGCGTGGAATTGAGGATAAATCATATATTTGAGTTCATCATGTCATGGGTAATGTTCATCTTCGAAAATTTTCGGAATTCGGGCACGTGGGCCCGAGGGTGAATTTTAGGGATTCTTCAAATTGGATTAGAAAATCACCTTAATGGTTAGGATGTGAACTCTTGAGCATATATTGACTATTTTATATATCATTTGACTAGTTTTGAGTTGTTTGGCACCGAGTTGAGGATTGAAAGCTCAATTTTGGACCTGAAAGTGAGCTTTGAGATGAGGTAAGTCTCCCGTCTAACTCTGTGAGGGGAAAATTACCCCTAGGTGTTGTATATTGATGTATGCTACTTGTTGTGAGGGCTACGTATGCGCGAGGTGACGACAGCCGGTAGTAGCTACATTCATGTTATTGTCCGGGTAGACTTAGGCTAACAACATGCTTTAGCTATACTATTGGAGCAGTCTCTCGTCTATTAAATTCCTCTATTTTATATTTCTACTTGAGACTAGACTTACTATTGTGGAGACTTCATGAGTTCATGATTACTCATCGAATAACTTTACTCCTCTTACAGCATGTTTCCGTGATATTTTGTACTTCATTGAAAGATTTTTATTAAAGAAATCACAACTTACACGTTTAGTCGAGAGTGGGGTCAAGGACCCGCCAAAGCATCTTATTCTAATGGGATCAGGCCGTTCGACTCCGCAGGATTATGTATTTCACTCTTATGGGATCAGGTCGTTCGCCTCGACAGGATTTATGTACCACTCTCTCATGGGAGCGGGCCGTTCGCCTCTGCAGTCTAACAAATGTATCTATGGTTCGTGTTGTTCGACCCTCAACACTGCACAATTTAATTATTTACATATTGGATTGGGCCATACGCCTCGGCATTTCCTATATCATGTCCTTATGAAATCATGTGTAATATTCAGCAAGAAGCCAGTCTATTTGTGAATTTTCCTGATTTGAAATATGACAATCAAATTGATGCGATCCACTGCACATATATGTGTACTTCGGTTAAGGAGGGAATATTCTAATGGGATGCTTGATTTTATGGTAAAGAAATATTTGTATCATGTATTCTATGCTTATTTATTTCATTTAGTTACTCTGCCTCATCATTAGTTATCTCTTTATTGTATCTGATATCATTGGACCGCTAGTGAGTGTCGATGTCGATCCCTCGTGACTACTTCTCCGGGGTTAGGCTAGACACTTACTGGGTAGACGTTATTTATGTACTCATACTACACTTGTTGCACATTTATGTGCAGGTATATATGTGACTAGTGGCCTTCTGAGAGCAGAGGCGTGTA
Organism: Nicotiana knightiana; assembly: GCA_005239525.1. Lineage (NCBI taxonomy): Eukaryota > Viridiplantae > Streptophyta > Magnoliopsida > Solanales > Solanaceae > Nicotiana > Nicotiana knightiana. The sequence continues at coordinate 64,164 of ML374184.1, read as the reverse complement.
TGCATGCGGGGACTTAGGTGAGCTGCATTCCGCATTACGATCCGTAACCGGCAAAGTCTCCTTCAGAGTATTTATATTTTTCATTTCTAATTTGTATTCCGGGCATATGTTGTGGTTTATTTTGTATTCCTAGTAAATGCTCATGCACTTGTGACACCGGGTTTTGGAAGATTATGGGTTGTTCTATAATGAAATTGTTAAAGTAGTATTATTTTCTCTGTAAATTCTATTTTTACTATTTAATTGAAGAAAATATGACTTCAGAAATATTAAAATGAGAACCGAATTAAGTATTTATTTTTGGCTTACCTGACAGCGGTGTCGGGCGCCATCATGACCTTTAATGGATTTCGGGTCGTGACAACATGGTATCAGAACACTAGGTTCACTTAGGTCTCACGAGTCATGAGAGAGTCTAGTAGAGTCTTGCGGATCGGTACGAAGACGTATGTACTTATCTTCGAGAGGCTACAGGGCTTTAAGAAGTACTTCCCTTCTTAATTCTCCATCGTGCGATTTGATTCTTTCAAGGCTTGTGCCTTTATTTCACTTTTTATTCAATCTTATGCGACGTGAATCGCTTGCTATGGACTGGGAACGAGGAATTGTACTGGTACTATGGATGTTGTGCAGGATGCTCTACTTGCGTATTTGATTGGTCTATTACCGTTGTGTTGCGGAAGGCTGTCCTATCGTTTCAGCTCAGCATCAATGTTATATAAGGTTTCAAGATTCGACCTTGATTGTTATGATAATTCATGCATTGCTGTCGCACAGTGTTTGAGAAAAGGTAGGATTCTTGTCTAGGCGTCAACTGAATGAATGACCTGAAATGAGGTTTTACTCAGTGCATGATTAAGAGATTCGGTATTTTATTTCCGGCGGAGGAAAGTCAATCGGACTAGGAATGTTCAGATTTGGGTTGATGGAGTGATGAGACTTGGTATTTTTGAGCATAGTGGAATTTTCATATGTGATATGGTGCCGTTGTCTTGAATGAATGTGCTAAGTTCACCGGTGTTATGGTTTTCTTCAGTTCCTCTTTAGGGCGGGGTATTATGAAATGGTGTCGGGGAAGCAGTTGTCAGAAATCGCGGTGTGTAGTGGTTCAGAATCGAATCGGTGTTCCTAGTGTTGATAGCTCGAGAAAGATGATCTTCTAAGAGGTCTAGAGTTGGTAGCGACTCATTTGTTTGGGTGTTACAGAGATGGATTCGGAATCGGGTCAACAATTAGGCAGCAAAGGACGAGGAAGGACATGTGGGAGGTGTTTTGCAGTGGTTGAATTGCTAGAAGGTCAAGTGTGAAAAAAATAGAAGTCGAAGAGTTGCTTAAAGGAGAGGGTTGGACCAAAGTGGGAGAGTGGAAGAGTAGCATATGGTTTCTGTGGTAGGATAGCCACACGCCTTGAGGGAGGTTTAGAGAAATTTGGGAATCGTGATGGATAGTGACAAGGACTAGGGATTTTATTTGGACGCAACATGACTTCGAGTTTGGAATGTGTTGATGGAATTTTAGCTGATGTAAATGGGGAAGAAAGTATCTCGTTGGGTCCTAGGGTTATGTAATTGTAGCTTCAAGCTAAGTGGGAGAGCCCCACCACCTATAATTTGATAGCATGGTTGTCTACTTGTGATGTTTCTGGTCATCGACATATTTGTGAGTTACTACGACTAGGGAAAGAGAACATCAGTGGTAATTTGAGCAAAGGATTTAAGGAATGTGTGCTATCTTTGGCATTATCGATTCATGTTCAGGTTTTGGGAAGACTCAGAGTTTATGCTTCGTATAGATGTGATATACAAGAAAGATGATCCAGCTGGTTGCTTCTTTGAGAGGGTGTTCATATGCTAGCAGGGCCTTGGAGTTTGATTATATTCAGGAACATGTCAGAGTGGGTGACTCTCAACAATGGTCCTAGTAGGTTCAAAATAAAAGTGCGGTGCCTAGGGATTTCGAGTCTGTGGTATGGGTAAATATCGATCTTTTACAGTGAATTATGAAAAGGATCTAGGAGTGTTCTGTGTTATCATCGGTTCGTAGTGTAGCATTAGAGGAATGGGAGAAAAAAAAATAGCTTCAGGTTCATAACGGAATTATCAGGATGGGTGTACCAGTTGAAGAAGCGAAAATGCGCACAAGGAGAGTATAAGATGGTTCGTGGGTTTTTGAGAGAGCGTGGTCTCATAAAATGAGGTCACTCAGGATGAGTGCGGATCTGGGGTCATTATGTTTCAAGTGGAGTTATTATTATTTCTATGGCAAGTCCGGAGTAAAATTAGAAGAAGTCAGATAAGTAAGCAATGGGTGAATCGACATGATAAAGGCAATGATCAGTTCCATCAGCGAGTTAAGTTATACATGTGATTATGGCGGTACGCGTGAGGCTTGACGACCGCCGTAAGTGATTTTATATGGAGGCATTCTAGTATTTTGGCATTTTATATGTAGAAGGATCCTGGAAAAATCATGGTAGCTTAGACCACTAATCGAGGTTTGTATTTTCTGCAAATATGGCAATTCAATCACGTGTTGCAATGGTTATCCTGAAATGAGTTAAGTGAATGGTTTCTACATGCTAGAGTGTTTTATTCTATTAGTGGGTCAGGATTTATGACGAAATTCTGATATTCTTTCATATTGGCTTGATTAGGTGTAGCGAGTAGCCTTGGAATTGGAAGTTGAGAATCAAAGTTCATCTCGATGCTGACAAGAATGTCACATGCTCGGACGAGCAGAAAAAGGATTTAGAGGTTTAAAGAAAGCTGGTATTGTCTTCAGTGTCACCTGAGATCGGTGTCCTTTGTAAGGGGCTTTGTGTTATGATTTGCGGACTTCCGATTTGTTTTACAGCATTAGTATGGCCGTGGTATGGGTGTGTAGACTTGTTACCTAGTGCGGAAGGTCGTGGGAGTGTATCCCACGGAAAGATGGTGTAAGTGTGACCTATAGTCACTTGGTTGATTGAAGATCGAAACCAAGTATGGAGATTATGGTACTATCGCTAATGTGAGAGTTTAAGATTGGAAGGCGCTTTATTCATTAGTTACGAACTGTGGATGTTTGTGCCGGATTGACGGTTGTTCTTGTGTGTCATGGGAAAAAGGGTTAGTGTGGATTCTTGAAAGATCACTAACCCAGTGGTACAGTCAGAATCAGCTTGGGGTCCTTGTGTGGATCTAAATTTGAATGAGGGATCTATATCAGGCCGGATGTGTTCATTTTAGCCTAGCATTGTTTACAGAGGAACCTTCGGGCCCTGGATGTTATTTATGTCGTCATCTATTTCGTGTAATCTATTATGCCAGGGGGTTGTGAGGTGGTTTGATTATTCATACTCGTATTGAGATCCCGTGTAAATTGGGGTGTTGTGAGAGCAGGATGGCTCTCAGGATACAGGTCACTTACTACACCGTAGTTGTGCTTAAGTTTCGTAGCGTATGGCGCTATCCGTCTCCCAAGGATTTGTATTATGCACTTCGCACGTTTGTGGTCGATATTCGGGTACTTCATAGTTATGAGCATTGTAGCTCGGTAATTATTTTCTTAAAAGTTATTATGTGTGGATCGGGTGACATGCCGCCACAGGTATCATGGTTGGATCGGGTTGGACGCTGCAACATTGTGATGTTGAGTACAGTTTCCCATATCTATTATTGTGTGTTTTTCTTCTCATTTTCTGAGGAAGGTTCATAATATTTTTTTCGGTTGTTTAAATTAGTTACATGGGTTGAGTAGTTCTTTCCAGAGTTCGTTCCCTTGTGTATCACCTTTGAGTTTGTAGTTTGTTGGCGCATTTTATGATACTTTTGGTAGTGTCTGAGGTGGCTCATTATCTGAGCAGCTCGTACATGGTGATATGAGATTATTGGACCTGGGATCAGTGCAATCAAATTTATATGAGGCACGTTAAGAGTAAATATCGATATTCAGCCCAGGATGAGGTAATGGTTTTTGTCGGGAGGAGAGACTCCGTGAATTATGGTTCGGCAGGTGGTTACGAATTTCTACACATCTCTCCAGTCGTGGAAGTATTGCAAGAGCTGAAACGGGACTTATATGCTTCATGAAGTGTGTTGTGGGCATCAGATTCGTTGGATTTTGGTTATTGTCGTCAGGAGATGTCATTTTCGTCTTGTGAATAATACAGTGCATGGTACGAATTCAGCACAGGTATACAATCATCGTGTAGTGATGGGTACGGTGTTTGTATGTTGGAAATAGACCTGGTAGAGGATTTCAGATGTTGGAATTTGTCTCTAAGGCCTATTTGACTAAATAAAAAGGAGAATTTGCAGGTTTGCTTGAGCTGATGTGCTCAACTGGGTTGTGGTAGCACATGTAGGTGCACGAGGTGTTAAACAGTGATTTTTGAAAACTCAGGAGCAGTTCTTAACACGTTCGAGGATGAACGTATGTTTAAGTGCGAGAGAATGTAACGACCCGATCGGCCGTTTTGAGATCTACCGTGTCTTTCGTTAGTGTGAGACCCTGAGTAGCTTCACTTCAGGTATTAGGATTTGTACACGTGGTCGAAATCTAATTTCGGGAAGTTCAGAGTGGATTTTGAAAGATAATTCTAATTTCGGAAGCATTAAGTTAGAGGAATTGATTAGAGTGTGATTTTTGAGTAAACGGCCTCGGAATAAGGATTTGAAGGTTCCAACAGATTCGTATGATGATTTTGGATTTGGTAGTATGTTTGGATCGGGTTTTGGATGGCCTGGGAGCGTTTTAGCGCTAATTGTGGAAATTGGCATTTTGGAAGAATTTCATAAATTTGGGTTCAGGTGTTTCATTGTTATCGATGTCCGTTTGGGATTCCGAGTCTGGCAATAACTCCGTATGGTGATTCTAGCATTGGGAGCACATGTGGAAGTGGATTTGGAGGTCCGTAAGTCATTTCAAGGTCATTTGACAAAAGTTAGAAATTTGAATATTTTTTGAGAAGTTTGTCCGGCAGTAGACTTTTCAGTATCGGGGTCGGATCTCGATTCCGAAAGTTGAAGTAGGTCTGTATTTTCGAATATGACTTGTGTGTAAACTTTGGGGTCAATCGAACATCATTTGATTAGTTTCGGCATCGAATGTAGGCGTTTGATGTTCAAATGTTCATGAAGCTTGAATTGGAGTGTGATTCATGATTTTGATGTTGTTTGATGTGATTTGAGGCCTCGAGCAAGTCCGTGATTTTATGGGACTGGTTTGTATAATTGGGCGGGGCTCTAGGGGCCTAGGGTGGATTTCGGAAGGTTAACGGATCGAGTTTGGACTTGGAAAATATGCTGACGCATCTGATATCTGGTGCAATCGGACCTGTGTGAAAAGGTTCGCAGGTGCGGGCGCGCAGGTGCAAAGAAAGCTCCACAGAAGCGGAACGCGAGAGGGGCAGCTGGATGGAAGAAGCGGAAAGGAATCCGCATGTGCGAAAGCTGAGAAGCGCGTGGTCGACTGCAGAAGCGGTTGCGCAGGAGCGTGAAATGGTCCGCAGAAGCCGATTTCTCCTGGCTATGAGGGAACCTCACCTATGATGGATTTTACACAGGTGCGACTGGTGTACCGCATGTGTGGAAGGTCGACTGGGTAGACTGTTTTAAGATCGGGACTTGGCCCATTTTTCTTCCATTTTTAATTTTGTTGGGACGATTTTGGATAGCTTCAAAGGGAGATTTTCATGAAGCAACAAAAGGTAAGTGATTCCCATGTATTACAAGCTAAATACATGGTTTGTATAAGGATTTAAACATGGAAATTAGTAGAAATTGTGGGGTTTTTAGTAGAAAACCTAAAAATGATATTTTTGGATTTTGACTACGAATTTAGGCATGGAATTGAGGATAAATCATATATTTGAGTTCATGATGTCATGAGTACTGTTCATCTTCGAAAATTTCCAAAATCCGGGCACGTGGACCGGGGGGAGGGGGGGTAAGTTTAGGAATTCTTCAAATTGGGTTGGAAAATCAACTTAATGGTTAGGATGTGAACTCTTGAGCATGTATTGACTATTTTATATATCATTTGACTAGTTTGGCACCGAATTAAGGATTGAAAGCACAATTTTGGACCGGAAAGTGAGCTTTGAGACGAGGTAAGTCTCTTGTCTAACTCTGTGAGGAGTGAATACCCCTAGATGTTGTACATTGATGTATGCTGCTTGTTGTGGGGGCCACGTACGCGCGAGGTGATGAGAGCCCGTACGTAGCTACATTCATGTTATTATTCGGGTAGACTTAGGCTCACATCATGCTTTAGCTATACTATTTGAGCAGTCTCTCGTCTATTAAATTCTTCTATTTTATATTTCTACTTGAGACTAGACTTACTATTGTGGAGACTTCACGAGTTTATGATTAGACACCGAATAACTTTACTCCTCTTACGGCATGTTTTCGTGATATTTATACTTTATCAAAATACTTTTATTAAATAAATCACAACTCACACGTTCATTCGTGAATGGGGTCAAGGACCCTTCAAAACGTCTTATTCTAATGGGATTGGGCCGTTCGCCTTGGCATGATTATGTATTTCACTCTTATGGTATCAGGCCGTTTGCCTCGGCAGGATTTATGTACCACACTTTCATGGGAGTGGGCAGTTCGACTCGACAGTTTGACAAATGTATCTATGGTTCGTGTCGTTCGACCCTCGGCAATGCACAATTTAATTACTTACCTATTGGATCAGGCCGTACGCCTCATCATTTCCTATATCATGTCCTTATGAAATCATTCATAATATTCGGCAAGAAGCCAGTGTTTCTGTGCATTTTCCTGATTTGAAATATTACAATCAAATTATGAGATCCACTACACATATATGTGTGCTCCGGTTAAGGAGGGAATATTCTAATGAGAAGCTTGAGTTTATTGTAAAGAGGAAAATTTGTGTCACGTATTCTATGCTTATTTATTTCATATATTTACTCTGCCTCATGGTTAGTTATCTTTTTACTGTATCTGGTATCATTGGACCACAAGTGAGTATCGATGTCGACCCCTCGTCACTACTCCTTCGGGGTTAGGCTAGACACTTACTGGGTACACATTATTTACGTACTCATACTACACTTGCTACACATTTTTGTGCAGGTACATATATGACTAGTGTCTTTGTGAGCGAAGAGGCGTGTATGCATGCAGGGACTTAGGTGTGTGAACACCCAATTTTTTCCCCGCATGGAAATAACTCCTAAAAATAATCAAAAAATGATTTAAATAAATTTTAGGAACTTTTCTTTATTTAGTTGCATTTCATGCATGTTTACTACTTTAAAATCATAGAAAAAATCATAAAAAAATATCTCATTTTTCATTTCGTGCCATTTGGTTTAAACTGCATTTTTTATGATTTAGTTACATTTTCAAATACATCTTCTAAAAAATAAAATTACATTCGTAGGTTAGTTAATCAATTAGTTGCACTAGTCCATCACTAGATATAATAAATACATAGGCTATCCAGGAAATAGATTTAAATTAAATTTGAGTCTAAAGTGGCTAATTCTACAAAAGCATAAAAGAAGAGAAGGCTAAATTCGCACTGGGCCAATTTTCATGGCTCAATTCCCTCAAATCCACTCAAAACCCGCCTGCCTACCCGACCCGACTTGTCTGCCCAACCCGCTTCCCTCGCCTATTAAAACAAACAAGACCCTCCCTAAAAAAAAACGCTAGCTGCAACCTTTCTTCCTCTCTCAAAATTCAGCCGCCGCCCCCTTCTCTTGACAGACCTCCCGATAGTTGCCGGCGACCTCATCTTCTTGACCCTTTACCAACCACTTCTCCCTTAACCAAGAGCCCAGCCGCTGCCAAGCAGCCAAACACCAACTAGCCGACTCACCAGCAGCCCCCCCCCCTTCGAGAACTAGCTGAGCTGCCACCCCCTCCTCATCTCTATCACTCTCTCGTCTTCAACAAGAGGACCTAGACCCCCTAAGACAAGGACGTCACACCCTCTCCTCTTTTCTTTCCTCTTCATCTTCCTCACCCTCCATCTACACACAGAAATTTGTCTCCCTCTTTTTTTTCAAAATCACTACCTCAAACCACCATTTCCTCCATCTCCCTAACCAACGGCCCCTAGAAGAACAAGGATAGACACAAAAAATGTTTTAAGTTATTTTCATTTCGGATTTTCTGCTTCAAAGATAGAGTTCGTTTGAGGTGTTGAAGTGTGAAGCGAGTTTGCCTTCGAGGTTCAAAGTCTCAGTTTCGATTCATGTTTGCTGGAAATTAGTGGCCGTTTTCAAGCTCTGTCACTGCCTTCATCTTAGTCAGGTTGTGTTTTTCAAGCTCCGTCTATGTTTGCTAGAAAGATAGAGTTTGTTAATTCCGCGTAGCTAAGTTCTATACCAGTTCTTCTTCACCTTCATTTGGTTCAATTTTTGCTTGTTTCGCTACTGTCCAGGTATTTTGCCTTTGAATCTGTATCTCTGCACTCCCTGTGTGTTTAAAGAAACTGCTTAAGCTACTTGTTTCTCACTGACCGTCTCAATACCTACTGCTAGTTGAACACTTTATGCAAAATGATGATTCATGTTCGAAGTGTGTTGAGGTCGACTAAATCGGTGATACAACTTTTGTAAATAATGGATGTAATTGACGGAATGGAATAGTTCATAAGTGTAATTGGTTCAGTTCAATCCAGTCATGAGCTTCTTCATGTTCCGATTAGATATAATTTGGTATGGTATTTGATTTACTTGGTCTTTACTTTACTCCTTGGGTGTTTCGCACACTTCGGCACCTCTCGTGCAAGTCATGTAAACTTCAGTAGCAGAACACCTGGACAGAAGTGTCACCTAAGTGACATGAAACACCCCATTTACATATGCAAATAGTGGCAGGGAGTATGCATCAAACATGTCTTCAGAAATATTGTTTTCAATACAATCCAAAAGAAACATAATGGTCTTGTTTCCTAATCCATCTCTCTCATTGCATATTCCTCTGTATTCTCCAAGTTGTAGTAACATTTCAATGGTTTAACTGGTTTACAAGTTAATGATACAGCGACACAAACAATGAACAATTTACATAGAGTTATTTGGTGTAATAGTATATTGTGCAGGTTTTGTGGCTAGTACAACTGGAGTTCGTCCGGGCGCGCATCCACATTACCCAAAAGCCTAGTGGTGAGCAACTTCTCATGCTTCGTTCTGCAGTACCCAGAGCCTTCTCCTGTTATGTTTTTATCATTCCTATCTATTCTATTTTTGACAGTAGTTCTTAGAGAGTTTTGTGTATTTTACTAGATGCTCGTGTACTTGGGACACCGGGTTTTTGGAATTCTAGTAGAAACTCATGGGTTTTGATTATTTAAATTCACTATCTAACTTTCTCGTTTAGTTTATGCTTAACATTACTATGCTCACTTACTATTTGTTTCCTTACTAAATAAAAATCAAAGATTTTAAAAATATTTAAATGAGCAATTACATGGGTAGTTCATCGTTGGCTTGCCTAGCAGCGACGTTGGGCGCCATCACAACTTATAGTTAAAATTGGGCCGTGACAATATCTATTTAGTACAATTTTCTCATTAAAATGGTATCCTGACCCTACAGGGAGGTAACCATTTTGGTGAGATTAATTGGAATGAGATAGTAAACCCTATAATTTGAAAAGTATCTTATGCCCACAGGTACAAATTGATTTTTATGTGTTTTGGTTTACTAGTCTAATAAAGTAAAGTAAATTCTATGCATGTGTTTCAACCTGTGCCCAAAGAAGGGTCTAGAATTTACTTAGAATCGACATTTTACGCGATTCATCTTTGATGGATTCTACTTCATAGATTATATATTTTTATCATTGTTCTGGAGTCTTTGTAGCTTTTCCTACAACTTTTTTTAATGAGAATGCTCGAAATTCAATGCGTAACCTCATATCGACCTCCTCCAACATCATTTCTATAGTTACCTCCATCATGAAATCAATTAATCTCCTTCGGTACACACTGATCTGCCAGCCTTAAGAATCACTTCATTCATTAGCATCACCCGAAGGTCCAACAATGTGTTTGAAACTTTAATCCATATTGCATATAAAACAATAATCGAATACTCACATTTTCCTACATTGCAATCATGCGCTTCTCGTCACATTCAAAACTCCCAAGCACACGGACCACCTCATGGATCATATCCCTCGAACCATCAACACTGGAAACGCTGATTTGATCTTGAAGTCAAAACACACAACAATCTCTATTAACTTCCTCGTAGGTTCCATCTCAAAAATTGTGCCCATAGGCAAATAAATGAAGGACAACATGCCGATGAGCCTCAATGCATTCAATCTAGGATGAAAACACCATAATATATACAAGAATTCCACCAAATTCGAAAATATTAAATCTCAAGCGTAGGCAACTCCAAGACTAGGGTGAATTGATAGAACACCCCTCCACAAGGCGACGATAATGTACTGCCCACATTCGCATGGAAAAGCTTCTTGTACCGCATTGCAGGATATTCACAATTCGTTGGTGCTCAACTGATAACAAATTCCCGACGTCGAGTACGAATGAGTAGGAAGGAACCGAAGGCATACACATCAACAAAATCAAATCACACAATGAGGAATCAAGGAAGGGAAGTTCTCCTAACAACCATGTAGCCTCTCGAATATAAGTACAGACGTCTTTATATCGATCCATAAGACTCTACTGGACTTGCTCATGAATTGTGAGACCTTAGTACACCTAGTGCTCTGACACCAAGCTGTCATGACCCAAATCCCAATATAGGTCGTGATGGTTTCCAACGTCGCCGTTAGGCAGGCCAACGGTGAAATATCAACTGAATTATTCATTTTTTTATTTTTAAAACATGAATCTTATTAGATGGAGAGATCAATGCATAAAAAATCGTAGATACGTACAATTAAATTAGAACATAAAGTAATAACATGTCAATGTAAAGCAAACCATAAGCAAATTTTAGAACACCCCAAAACCCGGTGTCACAAGTGCATAAGCATCTACTAGGAAGTACAAGAACAATACAAAATCTGTCTGGAATACAAGATAGACAGGATAAAGTAAATAATTATGGTGGAAACTTTGTGTGCTGTGAATCTTAGTATGGAATGCAGTTCACCATAAAGTCCTATCCGTCGTTGCGCCTATGCGCCCAAATAACCACAAAATGAACATGTTAGATCTTGCACATTTAGTGTAGAAGTGCAGCATGAGTACGTAAATCAACGCGTACCTAATAAGTATCTAGTCTAACCCCGAAGAGGTAGTGACGAGGGGTCGACATTGGCACTTACTAGTGGTTCAGTAAACCAAATATAACAAAGTAGATAAGTATAATGGTAGGTAAACAATGAGTACAGATATAGGCAAATAATAGGGTCTACAGCAGAACAATGAACGCAAAAGTCTTCAGAATACGTAATGGTCAGTACCAAATCAATAGTCACATCTCAAGTCAAGAAACTTATGAGTACACAGACTCCTTATCAAGTATTTCACCCGATTCTGCCAAGGCGAGCGGCCCGATCCCATAAGAGTGTTTCATAGAACCACCGAGGCGAAACACCCGATCCCATAAGAGTGTGATACATAATTATGTTGAGGCGAATGACCCAATGTTTTAAGAATGTGATACGTTATATTGCCGAGGCAAACGACCCAATCCCGTAAGAGTGTGTTACAGTATCCTGCCGAGGTAAAAAATTTGATCCCATAAGAGTGCGTTACATTACCCTGCCGAGGCGAAGGGACCGATCCCATAAGAATGTGAAGCTTTTACGGGTCTATGATCCCACTCACGAATATACGTGTGAGTTACGGAATTTAAGAGAAACTTTCTAATAAATACGCACAACACGGGAGAAATCCGAAAGAGAAGTATAATTCTTACGGCTAATCAAGTAGCTCGTCAAATATCTAAAATAACGAGTCTAGTCTCAAGTCATAATGAAAATTAAAGTAATTAAACAGGCAAGAAAAACTCAACTAGTATAATTAGGTCATGGCGTGAATCTAAGTCTACCCGGACATAATTAGGAACTCTAGTATAGGCACCGACACTCGTCACCTCATACGTGTGTAGCTCCCATAACATGTAGAATGCAATAAGTATAACACCTACGGGGTAAATTCCCCCTCACAAGATTAGACAGGAGACTAACCTCGCTCTGAAGTTCCATAACCGGCTCCAATGCCTCTCTAACACCCCAAACCGATGTCCATCGATCCGAAACTAATCAAACAACGTGCAAACCGATAAACATATACTCCAATACTCATAATTTAACAATTCATAAAAATACCCAACTCCGCTTGGAAAGTCAATGACGAGATTAAAACACACATCTAAATATGCTCGCTAGTCAAAGATAGTAAAGTATAATATCGTATCCACATGTATTGGAGTTAAATAGTATTCTCATTATTTCTAGCTTGATTGCTATCCAGGAGAATCAACGACAGTGAATTATGTGATTAACAACTATATTTAACTAAGAATCTATATCTAATTGACTAATGAAAATTGAACTAAAGTAAGCAAAGAAATATTAAATCTCGAACGTAGGAAATTCCAACACTAGGATAAAATGATAGAACACCCCTCCACAAGGCGATGATAATGGTCCGCCCGCATTCGCAAGGAAAAGCATTGTAACGACCCGGTCGGTCGTCACGTGGAACATACATTATTTTCATTGTTTCTGCCTTGATGTAGCTTAGTTAGACTGTTCATGATGTGTTAGAGTTGGTAAGTCTTGGTTCGGAGTGGTTATAGGAGGAATTGAGACACTTAGTCTCTAAAAGTAGCCTTAGAGTTGGAAAAGTCAACCGGGAGTTGAGTTATTGGGACACGACCTCAGAATTTGGATTTTATGGCTCGGATAGCTTCGTTAGGTGATTTGGGACTTAGGAGCATGTTCAGAATATTTTTGTGATATCGGTGTAGAATTAGGCTTGAATTGGCGAAAGTTAGTTTTTGGTGATTTCCGGTTGGCAATGGAAAATAGGCTATCGGGGTTGGAATTGAATTCTGATAGTTGGAACAGGTTCGTAATGTCATTTTGGATATGTCTGCAAAATTTCAGGTCAATCGGAGTTGTTTGGGTAGTTTCGGCATCGTTGGTGGAATTTAGAAAATTCAAAGTTCATAGGCTTGAATTCAATGTGTTTTTGGAGTTTGGATGTTGTGGTTGATGTTTCGTAGGCTCGAATAAGTTTGAATGATCATATATGATGTGTTGGTATGTTTGGTTGGGGTCCCGAGGCACTCGGGATGGTTTCGGGTGGTTAACGGGGAGTTGGAATGGTTTTTGCTATTGCTGATGTTGTTGTTACTGGTGTTTTCGCACATGCGGAAGGGGAGCCGCAGGTGCGGTCCCGCAGGAGCTGACATGGCTCCGCAGGTGCGGAAGTTGAAGTCCTTGGGATTTTCCGCAGGTGCACACCTGGGATCCGTATGTGCGGCTCCGCAGGTGCGAGTAAGTGGTCGCAGGTGCGAAACCACTGGGCCGAAAGTATAAAAGCGTGCCTTCGCGAATTTTAGCTATCTTTCTCAATATTTCATCCGGGTTTGAAGCTTTTGAAGGGTTTTTGAAGAGGGGATTCGATAGTTCTTCATTGAGGTAAGGTTTTGGGACTCTAAACTCGTTTATATGTGATTAAAGGTCGGATTTATGGTTGAAAATTAGGGGAAAATTAGTGCAAATTGGGTAATTAGGGCTTGGGATTAAGAGACTTTAAAATGGGGATTTGAGGGGTCATTTGGACTCCGAATTCAGTGTTCTTGGTATGTATATACTCCTGGGAGGACGAGGTTTCTCGTGGTGTAAATTTTATCGAGTTCCGAGACGTGGGCCTGGGCGACGGATTTGACCAAATTCTGGATTTTTGAGTATTTTTGATAAATTTCGATTGGGATTAGTTCCTTAGCATATTATAATGATATACTTCTGATTGTTGGTAGATTTAGAGCACACGGAGCCGGAATTTAGAGGCAAGGGCACTGCGGAGTAGTATATTAGCCGATTTTGGGGTAAGTAACGCTTCCAAACTTGGAACTGAGGCTTCGAAACCCCAAACTATTTGATAATTGATGTTAATTAAGGTGACACACTTGCCAAGTGACGGGCATGGGGGCGTACACTTAATATTTGTAGCCTGGCTCATCCCATGGCACTGTCTAATGGTTATCTCAGGTTGATATATGTACTGTAAAGGTGGAATTTACCTTGAACGTAATAGAAATCTTCCTAAGTATAAATGTGAAGGCTTCACCCCGATATGTTCAGACCGAAACGGTCAATTATTGTTGTCTCTATTTATGATTATTTTTTTCATGTACTTAGTCCTGTTATAGTATATGTTTCATGCCTCAGTCTCGTAAGTTGCTAGTTTATTCTATATTATCATTTGTTTGGGCTGATTTTCATATGTTAGAGCATTGTGAGTGAGAATGGAAGGTACAGACTGAGTGAGTCTTGAAGCCTAGTTTTGAGAGAGTTATGAGGCCGGACTGCACACCGCAGCGACCCTGGAATCATGCCACCGTTGGCTTGATATAGCGCTTGGGCTTATAAGAGCCCCTCCGGAGTCTTTACACCCCTAATGAGCGCACATATATTGAGGGTTGGATCTTCCCTGGACATGGATCTTGTCCGAGTATTATGTTCCGGAGCTGGACCTTCTCTATGGGGCTTATGTTCCGTAGATGGATCTTCTCCGTGGGGCTAGATCGGCCTTTTTCCTCAGTACTAGGTGACTGTGTCACTTGTGTTTAGGTAATGTCCGGGATGGATTTTCCCTGGGCCGGAAGGCCGTATTCTAGTACTGAGTGGACTACCTTCTGAGAGTTTGTTTTACTGAGTACACATCATTCTTGATTTCATATGAATTCATGTTGATATGCAGGGCTATGAAAATATTGATGCATCTTGTTTATTTTCTGATATATTACTGTCATGTCCAAGTTATATACTGTTGTTCGAATTATCGAAGGTTTAGTCCGTCACTACCTCTCAGCCCGTAGTTTGGTTTCGTTACTACTGAGTTGGTGTACTCACGTTACCCCCTGCACCTTGTGTGGAGATCCAGGTACATCGAGATTCAGCTCTAGTCAGTGAGTAGCAACAGTTTCATCAGAGTTGACGAGGTAGCAGTTGGCGACCGTGATCTCGTCATCTCTTTCTTTTCTACCTGTCGTATTTATTTTCAGACTATGTTAGTCATTTCTTTTCGGGTTGTATTATGTATTAGCATCTCATGACGGTGTGACACTGGATCCGTGTTTCTTTTGTAGGATTATGGGTTCCTGATTCTCATAAATCTATTTTCAAA
The DNA here is from genome assembly GCA_005239525.1 of Nicotiana knightiana. Taxonomy (NCBI): domain Eukaryota; kingdom Viridiplantae; phylum Streptophyta; class Magnoliopsida; order Solanales; family Solanaceae; genus Nicotiana; species Nicotiana knightiana. The sequence goes on along the minus strand of ML374184.1, from coordinate 48,843 downwards.
TTCAAACTTACTATTATTATTGATTTTAGACTTGTTAAAAATGGTATTTCTCTGAGGAGTGGCTCTAGACTAGTTTAGATAGGTGGCTGGCTTGGTACCACGACAGGCGCCATAACGGGTCCGAAATTGGGTCGTGACAAGTTGGTATCAGAGCTCTAAGTTAAATGGGTCTCACCAGGCATGAGGAGGTTTAGTAGAGTCTTGCGAATCGGTACGGAGACATCTGTACTTATCTTCGAGAGGCTACAGAACCCTTAGGAAAATCCCACATCTTTGAATTCTATCGTGCGACTCTGTTGAACTCTGAAACTAAACTTCTGTTGTTTTCATTCTATCACAGATCGTGAGGAATCGGGCTACCAATAGTGGTGACCAGACACCAGCAAGACCAACCCGAGGTCGAGGCCATGGCAGAGGGAGGGGTACAGCCCGCACAGCAGTCGATGCAGCACTTGTGGACCCTCCTATTTCCCAAGATCAGGTCCCCGCAGCGGAGATTCCAGCGGGGCAGACTAAGGCACCAGTGATCATGCTCAACTATGTCTAATAAAATACTAAGCGGGCATTGCAAATATAATCCGGGGTATTAAGCCCAGAGTCGATCCCACAGGGAATTAACGTATCAAGCAAGCCGTCAGAATACGAACTTTTACTTAATCAACTTTCTCAATAATTTTGAATATCCATTGGTAATTTTTTACTACTTCTACTGAACAAAATTAATAAACTAAAGATTAACTAACAATGCAGTGTAAATAATTAGAATAAAGGTCTAAGGTTATCATTTCCCCCGTCGGTGAACTTCTTTCTTGGATACTTCCTATAGTTTGATTGGTTGTCTCTATCAATCATGAACACTCTAGTTATCATAAATCTCTCTCAAGTAGTTATGATAATTTACTAGACGCACTCTCTCAAGTTACGCTAGCTAGATTGCATTACAGTTCACTTTAGATTGCACCCGAGGTATCGTTATTTCTAATCCAACCTCTAAACCCTCAGTTATGACTTTCGTCTATACTCCGGGAGTGATGTTGTTCAAACAACTACCTAAATATGCACTCTCTCTCAAGTAGATACATAATAAATAGGCACAGCTAATTGAAGATCCTTTCAATTAACTACAACAAGAACGTAGTTGAAAAAATAGAGATTAA
>ML374184.1:0-47012 GCA_005239525.1 Nicotiana knightiana | reverse complement strand
CTACCATAAATCTCTCTCAAGTAATTATGATAATTTACTAGACGCACTCTCTCAAGTTACGCTAGCTAGATTGCATTACAGTTCACTTTAGATTGCACCCGAGGTATCGTTATCTCTAATCCAACCTCTAAACCCTCGGTTATGACTTTCGTCTATACTCCGGGAGTGATGTTGTTCAAACAACTACCTAAATATGCACTCTCTCTCAAGTAGATACATAATAAATAGGCACAGCTAATTGAAGATCCTTTCAATTAACTACAACAAGAACGTAGTTGAAAAAATAGAGATTAACAACCAACCAAACTATATTAATATCACGATAAGTTCATCTCCCAAAGGGTTCCACCAAAACCCTAGATTAAAGAAATTAACTACTCGTGCTCATAATAATCAAATCCAAAATAACTTGCATAATTAAATTACAGAGTAATGAATAAAGGATGTAAAGATCAATGTTTTGCTTTGCTGAGTAGTATTCCACATGCTTCTCTTGTCTCTAATGGCATAAGTCATTCAAAGTTGTGTTTTTTGGTCTATTTATATATTTTGGGACAAACCCTAAACGTGTAGGATACTTCTAGTCAAACTGGTAAACACTTAAAGCCTTTAAAACTCGAAATTGGCTGGGTTGAGGACTAGGCGTTACAGGCCAAACGCTTGGCCACCCCTGGCATTAGGGCCCAAACTCCCCCCAAATGCCTGGCTAGGCCAGGCTTTACAGCCCAACGCTTGGCTATAGCCAGGTTCACTCCTTCTTGAGCGCATTTTTTATTTTTATGCATCCATTTAGCTCGGCTTCCATATCCAATTCACCTACACATGAAATAGACTCCATTATGCTCACATGAAGTGTATTTTTATCATTAACACACATAAAATGTAAGGCACATAATGCGTTAAACCATGAATTCTAGCCACACATCAACACCCCACACTTAAACATTTGCTCGTCCTNTCGACTCACATATACCATGCTTTATTCACAATTCACTAACTACTCTAACATAGAGGTCAACAACATTACCTTTCCTTCATGAATCATGTGCCCTCACCAAATCAAAGAGTTAGTTCCACACACAATGAAATTTAAGAACACTTAGGAACTCAAGATAGAAGAATTCACTCACTCTCGGAAATAATATTCATATGCCACAAAAGATGCACCATAGGCTTGCCCGTAGTGTACTACTCTACAAATAGAGCTCATTCAGTCTAGGATCAAGTAGGACTTTATTTAGTTGTAATGTAGGCTGTGGGACAGGTAGGATACATTTAGATATAAGAGTGACTACACCTCCCTAAGCACTTTCATACATATAATTTATCATTCAAACCCCATACTTATGTCAATTCAAACTCCACCTTCACATCAATGTATATTACCCCATACTTCTTTAAGCACACATATATCACTAGCCACCATCATCAATACTTGTTTTCCATACAATGTACTATTATCATTTTTTTTTCAAGTGGCTTCGATTGACAACTCTTTTTTTTATGCACCTTTCTCGTTATTTCAATTGTTCCACTCAAAATCCAACCTACCACCCCACACTTTAACTTTTCCATACCTCATCACATTTCCAATGCTTATGAGAGGTGACAAGGTTCAAATATATGATCGATTCAACCAAAGGGTTATGGCTTGTAATGTGGTTACCAAAGAAACAGGATTATAGGCTCGACAGGGTTAACTATGATACATAACAATTAGGTGGCTAAACTTTATATATCTGGTTTAACAAAGAAACTCCTATATCACTTCCTAGACTAAACGATATTACTATTTCGCTTCGCACACATACAGGGCAAGTTCTAGACATCAAATGCAATGCATAGAATACATACAAAATCTCACACAGATATGGCACATAACTCATTCAGTATTGGTTCTATCACGACACTCGAGTCAAAGCAGTTAAGCAAATTTAAGAATCCACGATTTAAGGTATTTATCCTAGAGTCAAAAATTGAGCCTAAGCGTCACAACCAGAGTACTGACTATTCTAAAGGCATCACAAAGTTTTGAGATATTGCTGTGATTAATTTCTCAACCATGTGGTTCCTACTCCTAAAAATTAAAAACTACCTACACTCGGTTCAACTAAAAACCCTTGGAAAAGAACCGCGATCCAAAGAAAAACCAAGGGGGAATTACTACACTACCTAAAACAAAAATCTTTTTGGTATTTTCTTTAGACTTACTTCCCTCAAGAAACTATCTAGGAGATCCATCGTCGGGAAGAGTCTACATATTTCTAATTTTTTTTTTTGATTTACCTAAAATTAAAAGACTGACAGAAAACGCTACAAAAACTTAAAAGAAATATAATTTACTAACATGAACAACTAAAACTACTAACAAGAAAACACATTAAGTACAACACATATGTACAACACCCCACACTTAAATCATTCAATGTCCTCAGTGCATCACATATAGACAAAAAAAGAAATAAAAGTAAGGTGCAAGAAACTCCCTGATCAAGTTAAGGTTGATGTTCCCATTGTGCTTGAACACATAGCCTAAACCCAACTCATGAATGCTCCTCCAAATTGACGAGAATTTTGTTCTCAGACTCCCTTCCCGAATGGCTCCTTCAGGGTGAACATGTTTGGGCTTGCAGCGTGTATACCACTTCATGGAATGTGCGGGTATGCTGTTGATACCGTATTCCCGTTGGCCAACGGGTTGCTGTCTCATGGCAGCCACAACAGCCACTACCTCGTCACCTGTCATACTTGAAGTGGCATCTCCCCCTTTCTTTTCTTCTGAGGTGGTGGGGGTTTTGCTTTGGCTTTAGCTGGGGCCGAGGACATGGCCTTTCCTTTGCCCGTGGCTTTTCTGGGTAGCATCGTTCTCCCTATGCAAATGATCAGTAGTTAGGGGGTGTCAAAGTATATACTATACACATACGCTTTCCCACTTTGCCAAGGTTACTGAGATTTCACCTCGGCGAGTTTATGAATAATTGAAACACAACTGCTACACGTTGGCTTCTCGTGAGCCACCCTACACTTAAAATTTCATTGAGTCGAAGATGCATGACACTAGTGGTTTGTTTCCCGGAGACTCGGGCTCCAAACATGACATGTATTGCCTTTGAGGCATTACATCGAGCACTTGGCTACCACAATTGCCATGGGTGCTCTTATGGACTTGAGGGACTGCCTCATGTACCCAAATCTGTTTGGGGTTCCATAATACCACTTAGCTTCACAATTTCAGCCCATTCCTAAAGGGTTTCGGGGATTGGGGTTCACAACACAATATTACCGTGAAATGCATGGTAATACCATGAATCACCATGAATGAAGTACGCACCTTTCTCATTTGTAACACCCAATTCGAAGTAGCAAAGGATAGAAATAGAATCATACCTCGAATATTGATGTGTGGTCGTCGGATGAAAGTGCACCACGAAAACAATCTGTGAAGATCTGTGTGTGTTGTGGGTGATGTTGTATTGAAGATCTGTGTGTTAATCTATGTGTGTTGGTGTGGGTATGGGAGTAAAAACTGTGTTGATTGTGTGCTTGGGAGTAGAAGCTTGCTTGAAAGAGAGTTGGGAGCTGTAAAAATAAAAAGAGAGGACTTACCTGGAGTTTGGTAGGCGTTTGAGGTATAAAACCCGGTCACCCTGGCGTTAGCCAGGCGTTAGAGGTGAAATGCCCATACCCCCTGGCATTAGCCAGGCGTTTGAAGCTTAACGCTTGATACCACCTGGCGTTAGACCGGCATTCGGGGCTTAACGCCTGGTCCCGTCTGGCTTTTGCTGGGCATTTGAGGCCTAAAGCCTGCTTGACCTCAGCTTTGTCCCCACTTTCTTTCATGCTAAAACATTTCTTCTTTCACCCGAATGCATTTGCAAGCTTATTAGTACCTATAATTACACGAAATACTTCTATCCATACTAAGATTTAACTACGCATTGGGTTGCCTCCCAATAAGCGCCTTAGTTAATGTCGTGGCACGACACAACAAGTCAATAGGTTGCCTCACTGGCTTCATTCATTCCCACATACCTTTTTAATCATTGTCCATTGACCTTGAAGGCATTAGACCCATCCTCAGCAACAATTTCCACCGCACCAGAAAGAAATATGTTGACCACCTTAAAAGGGTCAGACCATCGGGATTTGAGCTTACCCCGGAATAGTCTTAATCTTGAATTATAAAGCAATACCTTGTCCCATGGTCTGAAATCTCGGTCCACAATATTTTTATCATGTAATCTCTTCATTCTTTCCTTATACAACATGGTGCTTTCAAATGCTTGTCCTCTGAACTCTTCCAATTCCTGTAACTCTGTGACTCGATTTTCTCCAGCAGTATCGAGATCCAGGTTCAACTGCTTCAATGCCAACCAAGCTCTATGTTCTAATTCCACGGGCAGGTGACAGACCTTACCAAATACCAACTTGTATGGAGACATACTAATTGGTGTTTTGAATGCGGTTTTATAGGCCTAGAGTGTGTCATCAAGTTTCTTCGCCCAATCAGTTCTTGTGGTGTTAACTGTTTTGGTCAGCACACGCTTTATTTCACGGTTGGAGACCTCAACCTGCCCACTAGTTTGGGGGTGATACGGGGTTGCTACCTTGTGACGCACATCATATTTAGCAAGCAACTTTTCGAAGACACGATTGTAGAAATGAGTGCCTCCGTCACTAATAATGGCCCTTGGGGTCCCAAAATGGGTGAATATATTCTTCTTTAAGAACCCCACTACCACTCGTGCATCATTGGTGGGGAACACCGCAGCTTCTACCCATTTGGACATGTAATCTACAGCAACAAGTATGTACTTATTTCCGTAGGAGATGACAAAGGGGCCCATGAAATCTATCCCCCAAACATCGAACGCTTCTACATCTTGTATTGGATTCATGGGCATCTCATGACAACGGGATATGTTCCCCGTCCTTTGGCATTCATTACAACCCTTCACCCATTGATGAGCATCTCTAAACACAGTGGGCCAGTAAAACCCGGCCTCCAACACTTTAGCTGCTGTTCGGACTCCTCCGAAATATCCTCCATAGGGAGCTGCGTGACAAGCCTGCAAAATAGAAAACTGTTCTATCTCGGGGATGCACCTCCGGATCATGTTATCAATGCAAATTTTAAACAAATTAGGTTCATCCCAATAGTAATTTCGGCTATCACGATAAAATCTTTTCTTTTGCACAGAGGAGAGCTCATAAGGGTCGATGCCGCATGCCAGGTAATTAGCAATATCTGCGTACCATGGCACCTCTCCCCCACTTGTGGCTAGCAGCTGCTCATCTGGAAAGGTTTCCAGAATATCCTCAGACTCAGGTGCCTTTTCAGCACCTTCAAGGCGTGATAAATGATCAGCGACTTGGTTATCTGTTCCCTTACGGTCATGAATCTCCAAGTCAAACTCTTGCAAAAGCAGCACCCAACGAATTAGGCGCGGCTTAGACTCTCTTTTCTCGACCAAGTACCGAATGGCTGCATGATCAGTGTACATGATCACTTTCGACCCGATCAGGTAAGACCTGAACTTGTCAAATGCAAACACTACAGCCAACATTTCTTTTTCTATTACCGTGTAATTCAGCTGAGCTCCACTCAACGTCCTACTTGCGTAGTAAATTGGGTGCATTACCTTATCTCTTCGTTTTCCCAACACGGCTCCCACATCATAGTCACTAGCGTCACACATGAGTTCGAATTGTTTCTCCTAGTCGGGGGAAACTATAATCGGTGCAGTGACTAACCGCTTCTTTAGCTCCTCAAAATCTACCCTGCAATCATCAGAAAACACAAATGGGTTATCTTTTTCTAGTAACTTACAGAGAGGGTTGGCAAGTTTGGAGAAATCTTTGATGAATCGCCGGTAGAATCCGACGTGTCCCAGGAAGCTACAAATAGCTTTGACTGACGTGGGTGGAGGGAGTTTTTCAAGCACTTCTACTTTGGCCCTGTCCACCTAAATACCTTTACTCGAAACCAAGTGTCCCAAGAAGATTCCTTCTTGTACCATGAAGTGGAAGTTCTCCCAATTCGGCACTAGGTTCGTCTCGATGCGCCTCTTTAGTACACGGTTTAAATTTGCTAGGCATTTATCAAACGAATTTCCCACCACTGAGAAATCGTCCATGAATACCTCCACCATTTCTGTGGAAATGGCCATCATGCACTGTTGGAATGTTGCAGGTGCATTGCAGATGCCAAATGGCATCCTCCTGAAGGCAAATACACCATAAGGGCGTGAAGGAGGTCTTTTCCCTATCCTCCAGGGTAATAGTAATCTGGTTGTACCCCGAATACCCGTAAAGGAAACAAAAATGAGTCCTCCCTGCTAGCCGGTCGAGCATTTGATCAATGAAGGGAAGTGGGAAGTGGTCTTTGCGGGTGCCAAGGTTCAACTTTTTGTAGTCCATGCATATTCTCCAACCCGTGACGGTTCTGGTGGATATCAGCTTGTTTTTATCATTCCTTACCACCGTCATACCTCCCTTCTTTGGTACACACTGTACTGGGCTAACCCAGCTGCTGTCAGAGATGGGGAAAATGATTCCCGCATCTAAGCACTTTATAAATTCTTTCTTCACCACTTCTTTCATATTTGGGTTCAACCGCCTTTGATGTTCCCTATAAGGTATGTGTCCCTCTTCCAGGAGAATCTTGTGCATGCAATAGGCTGGGCTGATCCCTTTGATATCTGCCATCGTCCAACCAATGACAGTCTTGCATTCTAAAAGTACCTGTAACAACTGTTGTTCCTGCACATCTAACAACCCAGATGAAATAATAACAGGTAATGTGGAGTTAGGTCCAAGAAATGCATACCTGAGGTGCGATGGTAAAGGCTTCAGCACTAACTTGGGTGGTACTTCAACTGAGGGCTTGGCTGGTGGGCGCTCTCTCTTTTCCAAGTGTAATGTTTCAATTTCAAAAGTCCTCGACCATGTCCTTTTTCCTTCCAATGCTAATACCCATTTTGCTAACTCCTCACCGTTCATATCATCTAAGTTCATCAAACATGCAGTCAAGGGATCCCCAATAGTTAGGGACGCATCATCTTCTTCCAGAATCACGTTCATGGCATCAATAAGAGAGCAGTGGCGAACTCACTTGGTCACCTCATAGACTTCTGCACGTTGAACGTGATTTCTTCATCATTGAGCATCATCGTAAGCTCACCAATCTCACAATTGATGAGGGCTCTGCCTGTGGCCAAAAATGGCCTTCCCAAGATTATGGGAATTTCCTCATCTACCCTGCAGTCTAGGATCACAAAGTCAGCAGGGAACACAAATTTCCCCAGTTGCAGTAACACATCATCCAGAATACCCGATGGTCTCTTCACCTCCCTATCAGCAAGTTGCAGCAGCATGGAGGTAGGCCTGGCTCTACTAATCCCCAGTCTTTTATATATGGCCAGCGACATCAGATTAATGCTGGCTCCCAAGTCACATAGAGCTTTGGCGAAAGCTAAATTGCCAATGGTACATGGAATTGTAAAACTCCCTAGGTCAGACAACTTTTCAGCAATAGGACGCGTCACCACCGCACTACAAGTCTGAGTAAGGGTGGCAGTAGCCAGATCTTGGAAGTCAAATTTTCCGGACATCAAGTCCTTCATCATTTTAGCATAGCCAGGCATTTCCTTCAACGCATCAATCAATGGGATGTTTACCTGTAGTTGCTTTAGCATGTCCAAGAATTTCTTATACTGCTCATCCTTCTGATACTTTTTCAGCCTTTGAGGGAATGGAGCTGGTGATCTCTTCTTTCCTGTTATCTGTTCTTTTTCCTTTTCCACCACCACCTCAACTGCTGACTCTGTGATTTCCTCTAGTTCTTTCTCAGCTTCACTTTGCTTACTGGATTCTCCTTCAGCTGGCTGCACTGTGACCTTGGTCATAGGAGTCGAGTCATCAATTTCAATAGGCACTTGCACCAATGTATCTGTCTGTTTACTTTCATGACTCACTTCCATTAACTGCTTTGGGCCCTGGTCCCTTGAATTCACTTGAGTATCAGCAGCTAAAATTCTGTGAGGGCGATTGTTAACTGCATTTGAAATCTGCCCCAGCTGCACCTCGATATTTTAATGGCTGAGTCATGGGCATCTACTCTCTCACTGATTTTAGCAGTTGTCCCAATCACCTGTTGCATCATTGCTTCGAGCCTGGAAAACCCATCTTCTTGCCTCCCTCCATATTGTTGCTGAGGAGGGTGGTATGCATGTTGTTGATTCTGATTGTTATACCCTTGTGGCCTTTGGTAAGGTGCCACATTACCATAAGGTCTCATGGCACACATGTTTCCATTGTTCTGCTGCTGATGAGGTGGTCTATATGGTTGAACTTGCTGATTCCAATTCTTTCCCCCTTGTCTTTGGCCTCCATAATTTGACACATAATTCATGTTTTCTAGATAAGGAAGGTGATCATATTCTGCATTCCACTTATTACCAAATGGTTGGCTAATGCAAGATGTGCATAAGCCCCCATTGGTTGTATCCACGATGTGCACCTGTTGCTTTTGCCCTGATTCATCCACCTTCTTAGTTAGTATGCTCATCTGTGTTATCAAGGTGGCTACGTTCTCCGCAATAGTATTGGATGGATCCAATGGCACTGAGTGAACTACAGGAGTAATGGGTGCATTCCTGGTTGTCCATCCTGAATTCTGCGCCATTTTATCAAGCAGGATCTGACTTTCTCTCAATGTTTTTCTCAAGAATGCTCCACCAGCTGAAGCATCAACATTTTCCTTTACAGTATCAGCTAGACCCATATAAAAACGTTGCCCCAACATCTGCACAGGAATACCATGTTGTGGACAGATAACCAACATTCCCTTAAATCGTTCCCATGTCTCCTGCAATGTTTCAACTGGTTTCTGCCTCAAGCTCAAGATTTCATCAATTTGTTGAGCTGTCTTGTTGGGTGGATGAAATTTGTTCATGAACTGCTTAACTAACTCCTCCCATGTGGTAATGGAATTGATGGGGAGTGAGTTCATCCAAGTCTGGGCTTCTCCCATGTCTTGTTATTGCTTCCTGAGTGATGTTTGGCTGCCTCTGTGTTTTGCAAATCAACAAGAAATTCTTCAAATGCTGTTGGGGGTCTTCGATGTATGATCCTGAGAATAGTCCCTTGTTCTGCAACAAGTGCAACATATTATTTGTAATCTAGAAGGACTCAGCCTGTATTTGAGGGACTAGTATCGCAGTGGCCAAATTCTCTACCGTGGGTTGTGCCCAGTCATATAAAGGAACCTCTGCCCCTATCTGCACAAGTGGGTCTACCACATCATCCCCATTGTTGTTCCTGTTATTTAGATCTTCCATGCCGGGTTCAAGTTGTTCAATTGATGGTTGTTGTTTGCTTTTCCGGTTGGCCCGGTTTAGGGCCTTGAAAACTTTCTCGAGGTCTGATAAGGCTTCAAATAATTCACCAGTTCTCAATGAGTTTCTAGGCATGCACCTATACAGCCAAGTTAGCAAATGTTAAAATTTCAATGTATAGATGAAAATTGAAGAAAATTGACTATCCTTAAGAATTTTGTATTTCTTCCAACTCTTATTGATAGCACCGTTAAGTCCCCCCGCAACGGCGCCAAAATTTGATCACGCTCAACTATGTCTAATAAAATACTAAGTGGGTGTTGCAAATATAATCCAGGGTATTAAGACCAGAGTCGATTCCACAGGGAATTAATGTATCAAGAAAACCGCCAGAATACGAACTTTTACTTAATCAACTTTCTCAAGAATTTTGAATATCAATTGGTAATGTTTTACTACTTCAACAAAAAAAAATTAATAAACTAAAGATTAACTAACAATGCGGTGTAAACAATTAGAATAAAGGTCTAAGGTTATGGTGTCCCTCGTCGGTGAACTTCTTTCTTGGATACTTTCTATAGTTTGATTAGTTGTCTCTATCAATCATGAACACTCTAGTTATCATAAATCTCTCTNCTCTATCTACCATAAATCTCTCTCAAGTAATTATGATAATTTACTAGGCGCACTCTCTCAAGTTACGCTAGCTAGATTGCATTACAGTTCACTTTAGATTGCACCCGAGGTATCGTTATTTCTAATCCAACCTCTAAACCCTCGGTTATGACTTTCGTCTATACTCCGGGAGTGATGTTGTTCAAACAAATACCTAAATATGTACTCTCACTCAAGTAGATACATAATAAATAGGCACAGCTAATTGAGGATCCTTTCAATGAACTACAACAAGAACGTAGTTGAACAAATAGAGATTAACAACCAACCAAATTAAATTAATATCACGATAAGTTCATCCCCCAACGGGTTCCACCAAAATCCTAGATTAAAGAAATTAGCTACTCATGCTCATAATAATCAAATCCAAAATAACTTGCATAATTAAAGAGTAATTAATAAAGGATGTAAAAAATAATGTTTTGCTTTGCTGAGTAGTATTCCACACGCTTCTCTTGTCTCTAATGGAATAGGTCATTCAAAGTTGTGTTTTTGGGTCTATTTATATGTTTTGGGACAAACCCTAAATGTGTAGGATACTTCTAGTAAAATCGGGAAACACTTAAAGCCTTTAAAACTCGGACTGGGCTGGAATGAGGACAAGGCGTTATAGGCCAAACGCCTGGCCACCCCTGGCGTTAGGGCCTAAACACCCCCCAAATGCCTGGCTAGGCTAGGCTTTACAGCCCTAACGCCTGGCTATAGCCAGGTTCACTCCTTTTTGACTCTTGAGCGTATTTTTGACGTTTATGCTTCCATTTAGCTCGACTTCCATATCCAATTCACCTATACTTGAAATAGACTCCATTATGCTCACATGAAGTGTATTTTTATCATTAACGCACATAAAATGTAAGGCACATAATGCATTAAACCATGAATTCTAGCCACACATCAACCAATAGTGCCCATTGTGATTCCGGGTCTTCAGGAGACCCTAGCCCAGATTTTGATAGTTTGCACTAGCTTGGCACAGGTCGTCGCTATGTTCACTACTGCTACTACTTCTCAGGCTGGGGGAGGCATCCAGACTCCAGCTGCCCCGACACTTGAGCAGGTCACCCAGGGACTTCAGACACCTGGGGCAGCCCAGATGCAGCAGATTGCTCCGGTACAGGATTATGTGGTCCCAACTTTAGCTAATGATGAGTAGCGTAGGTTGGAGAGGTTCAGCAGACTCCAGCCTCCGACTTTTAGTGGTACATAGGGTGAGGATGCCCAGGCCTTCTTGGACAAGTGTCAGAGGATACTACGTACATCAGGGATATTAGAGGCCAGTAGGGTTCCATTTACTACATTCCAGTTTTCAGGAGCTGCACTTGCTTGGTGGGAGGCCTATGAGAGGCGTAGACCCAGTGATGGAGCGCCACTTACATGGCACCAGTTCTCCATTCTCTTTCTGGAGAAGTATATACCATAGTCTCGCTGAGAGAAGCTGCGCAGAGAGTTCGAGCAGTTGTGTCAGGGAGACATGACTGTGATGCAGTATGAGATGAGGTTCTCTGAGTTAGCCCGACATTCCATCTGGCTAGTTCCCATAGACAGAGAGAGCATTCGGAGATTTGTTGATGGCCTCACTTATGAGCTACGGATTTTTCTGATCAGGGAGAAGGTATCCGATGCTTATTTTGAGGAGGTAGTTGACATAGCCAGGGAGATTGAGTTAGTACGCCGCCAGGAGCGTGTTGAGAGAGAGGCCAAGAGGCTTCGAGGTTCTGGTAGTTATAGTAGTGTTCACGCAGGAGGTCAGTCTCAGCACAACAGAGGCAGACCATTTAGGCCTCCTCAGCTAGCTCGTCCAGTTTATAGTGGCCTTCATCAGGACACGGTCCCCGTAGCTCTCATCCGGGTCGTTCCTCATTTAGTGCACTTCTAGCCCAAAGCTCATCCCGGCCACCATCAGTTCAGGGTTCCTTAGCACATGGTTCTTCTAGCAGCTACTATGATTCCAAGGGTTCCCTTCAGTTCCCACCGTCATTTGCTGAGAGGGGCTGCTTCGAGTGTGGGTATCCGGGTCACATCAAGAGGTATTGTCCCCGCCTTTCTATTAGTTCATTTCAGCACAGGAGCCAACCTCCAGCTTCAGCACCAGTTTCTACACCACCCGCTCAGGCAGCCAGGGGTGGAGGTCAGTCAGTCAGAGGCCGCTCCAGAGGGGGAGGTCGGTCAGGTGGGGGACATGCCTGTTTCTATGCACTTCCGGGCAGACCAGATGCCATAGCTTCAGATGCAGTGATTACATGTATTATCTCAGTCTGTCACCGGGATGCTGCGGTATTATTTGATCCTGGTTCTACATATTCATATGTTTCTTCACACTTTGCACATTTCTTGGATACGCCCTGTGAGTCTTTGTTTTCAGCTGTTCATGTGTCGACTCCGGTGGGGGATATTGTTGTGGTAGACCGGGTGTATCGGTCTTGTATTATATCTATTGGGGGTCGGGAGACCCGGGAAGATCTATTATTGCTTAGCATGGTTGACTTCAATGTGATTTTGGGCATGGATTGGCTATCTCCATGCCATGCGGTTCTTGACTGTCACACTAAGACCGTGACCTTAGCTATGCCCGGATTGCCGAGGATTGAGTGGAGAGGTTCGGTGGAGTATGTGCCTAGCAGGGTGATTTCCTTTCTGAAGGCTCAGCGTATGATTGGGAAGGGGTGTGAGTCTTATCTGGCCTTTGTGAGGGATGTTAGTAGTGAGACTCCTTCTATTGATTCTATTCCTGTGGTCCGTGAGTTCCCGGACGTTTTCCCAGCAGACCTGCCAGGCATGCCACCTGATAGGGACATTGATTTTGGTATTGACTTATTGCCAGATACCCAGCCTATCTCTAGTCCCCCTTACCCGTATGGCCCCAACAGAGTTGACGGAATTGAAGGAACAAATTTAGGAACTTCTAGATAAGGGGTTCATTCGGCCTAGTGTGTCGCCTTGGGGTGCACCGGTGTTGTTCGTGAAGAAGAAGAAGGATGGTTCCATGCGTATGTGCATTGAGTATAGGCAGCTGAACAAGGTTACGGTGAAGAACCGGTATCCTTTGCCCCGTACTGATAACTTGTTTGATCAGTTTCAGGGAGCTAGGGTGTTCTCCAAGATCGACTTGAGGTCTGGGTACCATCAGTTGAAGATTCGGGATTCTGATATTCCGAAGACTACTTTCAGGACCAGATATGGCCACTATGAGTTTCTGGTTATGTGTTTTGGGCTGACCAATCCACCAGCCGCGGTCATGAATTTGATGAACAATGTGTTTCAGCCTTACCTTGATTCATTCGTTATTGTGTTCATTGATGACATCCTTGTGTACTCTCGTAGCCAGGAGGAGCACGCTCAACATTTGAGGGTTGTGTTACAGAGATTGAGGGAGGAGAAGCTTTATGCAAAGTTCCCCAAATGTGAGTTTTTGCTTGGTTCGGTAGCTTTCTTGGGTCACGTGGTGTCTAGTGAGGGTATTCAGGTTGACCCAAAGAAGATAGAGGCGGTGCAGAGTTGTCCCAGACCGTCCTCAGCTACGGAGATTAGGAGTTTTCTGGGTTTGGCGGGTTATTAGCATCTCTTTGTGGAGGGATTTTCTTCTATTGCTTCACCTTTTGACCGGATTGACTCAGAAGGGTGCTCCATTCAGATGGTCCGATGAGTGAGAGGAGAGCTTTCGGAAGCTCAAGTCAGCATTGAATACAACTCCAGTATTAGTATTGCCTACGGGTTCGGGTTCGTACACAGTCTATTGTGATGCTTCTAGAGTTGGATTGGGAGCAATTTTGATGCAGGACGGTAGGGTGATTGCCTACGCGTCCAGACAGTTGAAGGTTCACGAGAAGAATTATCCAGTGCATGATCTTGAGCTAGCTGCCATTGTTCATGCTTTGAAGATTTGGCGTCATTATTTGTATGGGGTACAGTGTGAGATTTTTTCTGATCATCGTAGCTTGCAGTATTTGCTGAAGCAGAAGGATTTGAATCTTCTTCAGAGAAGATGGTTAGAGCTTCTTAAGGATTATGACCTCACCATCCTATATCATCCGGGGAAGGCTAATGTAGTGGCTGATGCCTTGAGTCGCCGAGCAGGGAGTTTGGGCAGTTTGGCCTATCTTTCAGCAGCAGAGCGACCCTTAGCACGTGATGTTCAGGCCCTAGAAGGGCAGCTTGTGAGATTGGATATTTTAGAGCCTCCACGGGTAGTAGCTAGCATGGCTTGCCGGTCTTCTCTCTATGATCAGATTAGAGCACGCCAGTATGATGACCGACATTTGTTGGTTCTTCAGGACAGGGTTCGTCAAGGTGATGCCATGGATGTGACTATTGGTGATGACGGGGTTATGAGGATGTAGGGCCATATTTGTGTGTCTGATGTAGATTTCCTTCGAGAGATGATACTAGCAGAGGCCCATAGCTCGCGATACTCCATTCATCAGAGTGTCATGAAGATGTATCAGGATTTGAGATAGCAGTATTGGTGGAGGCGGATGAAGAGAGATATTGTTGAGTATGTAGCACGGTGTCTCAACTGCCAGCAGGTCAAGTGTGAGCACCAAAGACCAGGTGGATTGCTTCAGGAGATGGTTAATCCGGAGTGGAAGTGGGAGCGGATCACCATGGACTTTGTAGTTGGGTTCCACGGACTCCGAAGGGATTTGATTCTATTTGGGTCATTTTGGATCGACTGACCAAGTCGGCGCACTTCATTCCTGTCAGTACTACTTATACTTCAGAGAGGTTAGCTGGTATTTACATCAGGGAGATTGTCTGATTGCATGGAGTCCCAGTCTCTATCATTTCTGACAGGGGTACTCAGTTCATCTCAGTTTTGGAGGGCCTTGCAGAGAGGTATGGGTACGCAGGTAGAGTTGAGCACGACATTTCATCCTCAGACTGACGGGCAGTCAGAGAAGACTATTCAGATCTTGGAGGACATGTTGCGTGCATGTGTGATTGATTTTGGTGGCTCGTGGGAGCAGTTTCTGCCTCTAGCAGAGTTTGCATATAACAAAAGCTACCAGTCTAGTATTCAGATGGCGCCGTATGAGGCTTTATATAGTAGGAGATGTAGATCTCCGGTTAGTTAGTTCGAGCCCGGCGAGGCTAGGCTATTAGGCCCAGATTTGGTTCAGGATGCATTGGTGAAGGTGAAGTTGATTCAGGAACGAATTCGCACGGCTCAGTCTAGGCAGAAGAGCTATGCAGACCGGAAGGTTCGGGATGTGTCTTTTATGGAGGGTGATAATGTTCTGCTGAAGGCGTCACCCATGAAGGGTGTTTTGAGGTTTGGGAAGAGGGGCAAGCTTAGTCCCCAGTTCATTGGTCCTTTTGAGGTGCTTCAGAAGGTTGGAGATGTGGCTTATAGACTTGCCTTGCCACCCAACTTGTCTAGTGTTCATCCGGTATTCCATGCGTCGATGCTTCGGAAGTATGTTGGTGGTCCGTCTCATGTTTTGGACTTCAGCACAGTTCAGCTTAAGGATGATATGCCTTATGAGGTGGAGTCGGTGGCTATTTTGGCTCGCGAGGTCAGAAAGTTGAGGTCAAAGGAGATAGCTTCAGTGAAGGTGCAGTGGAGAGGTCAGTCAGTGGAGGAAGCTACTTGGAAGATCGAGCGGGAGATGCGGAACAAATATCCTCGTTTGAGACTCCAGGTATGTTTCTAGACCCGTTCGAGGACGAACGTTTGTTTAAGAGGGGGAGAATGTAATGACTCGGTCAGTCATTACATGGAACATGCATTATTTTCATTGTTTCTACCTTGTTGTAGCTTAGGTAGACTGTTCATGATGTGTTAGAGTTGGTTAGTCCGGGTTCGGAGTGGTTATAGGAGGAATTGAGACACTTAGTCTCTAAAAGTAGCCTTAGAGTTGGAAAAGTCAACCGGGATTTGACTTATTAGGAAACGACCTCGGAATGTGGATTGTATGGCTCAGATAGCTTCATTAGGTGATTTGGAATTTAGGAGTGTGTTCGGAATATTTTTGTGATGTCCGGTGTAGAATTAGGCTTGAATTGGCGAAAGTTAGTTTTTGGCGATTTTCGGTTGGCAGTGGAAAATAGGCTAGTCGGAATGGAATTCTGACAGTTGGAAAAGGTTCGTAATGTCATTTTGGATATGTCTGGAAAATTTCAGGTCAATCGGAGTTGCTTTGGGTAGTTTCAGCATCGTTGGTGGAATTTACAAAATTCAAAGTTCATAGGCTTGAATTCGATGTGTTTTTGGAGTTTTGACGTTTTGGTTGATGTTTCGAAGGCTCGACTAAGTTTGAATGGTCATATATGATGCGTTGGTATGTTTGTTTGGGGTCTCGAGGGACTCGGGCTGATTTCGGGTGGTTAACGGGGAGTTGGAATGGTTTTTGCTATTACTGATGTTGTTGTTACTGGTGTTTTCGCACCTGCGGAAGGGGAGCCGCAGGTGCGGTCCTGCACGAGCGGACATGGATCCGCAGGTGTGGAAGTTGAGGTCCTTAGGATTTTCTGCAGGTGCGCACCTGGGATCCGTAGGTGCGGTTCCGCAGGTGCGAGTAAGTGGTCGCAGGTGCGGAAGCACTGGGCCGAAAGTATAAAAGCGTGCCTTCGCGAATTTTAGCCATCTTTCTCAATATTTCATCCTGGTTTGAAGCTTTTGAAGGGTTTTTGAAGAGGAGATTTGATAGTTCTTCATTGAGGTAAGGTTTTTGTACTCTAAACTCATTTATATGTGATTAAAGGTCGGATTTATGGTGGAAAATTAGGGAAAGATCAGTGCAAATTGGGTAATTAGGGTTTGGGATTAAGAGGTTTTACAATGGGGGATTTGAGGGGTCATTTAGACTCCAAATTCAGTGTTCTTGGTATGTATAGACTCCTGGGATGTAAATTTTATCGAGTTCCGAGACGTGGGCCCGGGGGACGGGTTTGACCAAATTCTAGATTTTAGAGTATTTTTGATAAATTTCGATTGGGATTAGTTCCTTAGCATATTATAATTATATACTTCTGATTGTTGGTAGATTTCGAGCACTTGGAGGCCAAATTTAGAGGCAAAGGCACTTCAGAGTAGTATATTATCCGGTTATGAGGTAAGTAACGCTTCCAAACATGGAACTGAGGCTTTGAAACCCCAAACTATTTGATATTTGATGTTAATTAAGGTGACGCACTTGCCAAGTGACGGGCATGCGGGCGTACACTGAATATTTGTAGCCTGGCTCATCCCATGGCACTGTCTAATAGTTATCTCAGGTTGATATATGTACTGTGAAGGTGGAATTTACCTTGAACGCAATAGAAATCATGCTAAGTATAAATGTCAGGGCTTCACGCCGATATGTTCAGACTGGAACGGTCGATTATTGCTGTCTCTATTTATGATTATTGTTTTCATGTACTCAGTCCTGTTATATTATATATTTCATGTCTCAGTCTCGTAAGTTGCTAATTTATTCAATATTATCATTGGTTTGGGCTGATTTTCATATGTTAGAGCATTGTGAGTGAGACTGGAAGGTACTGACTGAGTGAGGCTTGAAGCCTGGTTTTGAGAGAGTTATAAGGTCGGACTGCACACTGCAGCGACCCTGTAATCATGCCTTTGTTGGCTTGATATAGCGCTTGGGCTTATAGGAGCCCCTGTGGAGTCTTTACACCCCTAGTGAGCGCATAGATATTGAGGGATGGATCTTCCCTGGACATGGATCTTGTCCGAGTATTATGTTCCGGAGACGGACCTTCTCCGTGGGGCTTATGTTCCGGAGATGGATCTTCTCCGTGGGGCTGGATCGGCCTTTCTCCTCAGTACTAGGTGACTGTGTCACTTGTGTTTAGGTAATATCCGGGATGGATTTTCCCTGGGCCACAAGGTCATATTCTAGTACTGAGTGTACTACCTTCTGAGAGTTTGTTTTACTGAGTACGCATCATTCTTGATTTCATATGAATTCATGCTGATATGCAGGGTTACAGACATAAATTTATGCATCTTGTTTATTTTCTGATATATTGCTGTCATGTCCAAGTTATATATTGTTTTTCGAATTATCGGAGGTTTAGTCCGTCACTACCTCTCAGCCCGTAGTTTGGTTTTGTTACTACTGAGTTGGTGTACTCACGTTACCCCCTGCACCTTGTGTGCAGATCCAGGTACATCGAGATTCAGCTCTGGTCAGTGAGTAGCAGCAGTTTCATCAGAGTTGACGAGGTAGTAGCTGGCGACCGTGATCTCGTCATCTCTTTCTTCTCTACCTGTCGTATTTATTTTCAAACTATGTTAGTCATTTCTTTTCGAGTTGTATTATGTATTAGCAGCTCATGACGGTGTGACACTGGATCCGGGTTTTCTTTGTAGGATTATGGGTTCCTGATTCTCATAAATCTGTTTTCAAATTCAAACTTACTATTATTATTAATTTCAGACTTGTTAAAAATGGTATTTCTCTGATGAGTGGCTCTAGACTAGTTTAGATAGGTGGCTAGCCTGGTACCACGATAGGCGCCATCACGGCTACGAAATTGGGTCGTGACAAGCATCATGTACCGCATCTGTAGGATCTTCACAATTCGTCGGTGCTTAACTGACAACAAATGCCCGACGTCGAGTACGAATGAGTAGGAAGGAACTGAAGGCATACACATCAACAAAATCAAATCGCACGATGAGGAATCAAGGAAGGAAAGTTCTCCTAACAACCATGTAGCCTATCGAATATAAGTACAGACGTCTCTATATCGACCCATAAGACTCTACTGGACTTGCTCATGACTCGTGAGACCTAAGTAAACTTAGTGCTCTTATACCAAGCTGTCACGACCCAACGTCGCCGTTAGGCAGGTCAACAGTGAACTACCAATTGAATTATTCATTTTATTATTTTTGAAACATGAATCTTATTAGATGGAGAGATCAATGCATAAAAAATCGTAGATACGTATAATTAAATTAGAATATAAATTAATAATGTGTCAATGTAAAGCAAACCATAAACAAATTCTAGAACACCCCAAAACCCGGTGTCACAAGTGCATAAGCATCTACTAGGAAGTACAAGAAAAATGCAACATTTGTCTGGAATACAAGACAGATAGGATAAACTAAATAATTATGATGGAAACACTGTGTGCTGTGAATCTTAGTATGGAATGCAGTTCACCATAAAGTCCCCTCCGTCGTTGTGCCTATGCGCCCAAATAACCACCAAATGAACATGTCAGATCTTGCATATTTAGTGCAGAAGTGCATCATGAATACGTAAATCAACGCATACCTAATAAGTATCTAGCCTAACCCCGAAGAGGTGGTGACGAGGGGTCGACATTGGCACTTACTAGTGGTTCAGTAAAGCAAATATAACAAAGTAGACAAGTATAAAGGTAGGTAAACAATGAGTACAACTATAGGCAAATAATAGGGTCTACAGCAGAACAATGAACACAAAAGTCCTCAACTATCAGATACCTCCTCAAATAGAATACATAATAGTCAATACCAAATCAATAATCACATCTCAAGTCAAGAAACTTATGAGTACACCGACTCCTTATCAAGTATTTCACTCGATTCTGCAAAGGCGAGCGGCCCGATCCCATAAGAGTGTTTCATAGAACTGCCGAGGCGAACAACCTGATCCCATAAGAGTGTGATACATAATTGTTCCGAGGAGAATGACCCGATCTTATAAGAATATGATACGTGATATTACCGACGACCCAATCCCGTAAGAGCGTGTTACAGTATCCTGCCGAGGTGAAAAACATGATCCCATAAGAGTGTTACAATACCCTGCCGAGGCGAACGACCCGATACCATAAGAATGTGAAGCTTTTACGGGTCTATGATCCCACTCACGAATATACGTGTGAGTTAGGGAATTTAAGAGAAACTTTCTCATGAATACGCACAACACGGGAGAAATCCGAAAGAGAAGTATAATTCTTACGGCTAATCAAGTAGCTCGTCAAATATCTAAAATAACGTGTCTAGTCTCAAGTCATAATGAAAATTAAAGTACTTAAACAGGCAAGAATAACTCAACTAGTATAATTAAGGCCTGGCGTGAATCTAAGTCTTTTTTTTAGCAAACAGAAAATATATATTAAAGACTTAAATAGGGTTTGTTACATCACAACCTAAGTTTATGCCACTTAGGGAATATTGATTACCTAAGCTTTCTAAGGAGTTTCAAGAATCCATAGATATTTTTTAACAAAAACCAAAGGATTTTCTTTATCCACTATTACATAATTTTCAATATTGCTTGGTGTTAATACAAAAATTGCTATTTCTTTGCTTCTTCTAGTACTTCCCAGCTTGGCCATGGAGTGTGCTACCCTGTTGCCTTCTCTAAAGCTATGCCTGAGGAGGGTCACCTTCCCTTGGTGAATTAACGACCTGCAAAATTTTACAAGACCATCAAAATATTTATTACCATTATGAATTGCTTGTATTACGTCAACACAATCTGTCTCTATCTCGAGTGGGAACAAATTCCATTCATGAGTTGTTTTTAACCCTTCTTTGATTGCTTTTAATTTTTCTTCTAAAGATGCCCTAGAATTTGTGAGCTTTGTGAAGACTACAATCCAGTGGCCTTCTGCATTGCGTAGAACTCCTCCAACGCTGCTTTTGTCTTTGGTGCAACTTGCATACACATTCACCTTGTACCACCCTTTAGGTGGGTTTAGCCAACGAACTTTGATTTGGATCGTTTCAACAGGAAATGGGTTATGATCTGTTAGTAACATGTATTCTAAAGCTTGTTGAAAGATATAATTAGCATTTATGGGTTTGGATGTATTATTTTTGTTATTGTTGTTATGATTGATCCAGATCCCCCATAAGGCAAAGGGTAGGAAGAATTCCAATTGATCATGTTATGGTTTATGATGACTGACATGTTCCTAAGTTGTATAAGCCAGTGTTCACCAGAGTCCTCACTTATGGTCACCCCACCCATGTTGTTCCAAAAGGGTTTGGTTGTTGTGCATTCCAGAACTATGTGAGTAATAGATTCCATTATTTTCATGTTGCATATTGGGCAGTGGGGATCTATCCGAGAAAGGTATTTTCTGCATGGCAATCTATTATAGAGGCATTTCCACATAAAAAATTTAATTTTTGTTGGGACAAGATAGTGACCAAATCCTATTAAACTCTTCATGTGGCTGTGATTGTGATTCAATTAAGGAGTAACAACTTTTAGTAGTAAAAATACCTTTTGGACATACGGACATAATTAGTAACTCTAGTATAGGCACCGACACTCGTCACCTCATACGTGCGTAGCTTCCATAACATGTAGAATGCAATAAGTATAACACCTATAGGATAAATTCCCCCTCACAAGATTAGACAGGAGACTAACCTCGCTCTGAAGTTCCATAACCGGCTCCAACGCCTCTCTAACACCCAAACCGATGTACATCGATCTGAAACTAATCAAACAACGTGCAAACCGATAAACATATACTCCAATACTTATAATTTAACAATTCATAAAAATTCCCAACTCCCTTGGAAAGTCAATGACGAGCTTAAAACACACATCTAAATATGCTCGCTAGTCAAATATAGTATAGTATAATTCGTATTCACATGGATTGGAGTTAAATAGTATTTTCATTATTTCTAGCTTGATTCCTATCTAGGAGAATCAACAATAGGGAATTATTTGATTAAAAAATATATTTAACTAAGAATCTATATCTTATTGACTAATGACAATTGAACAAAAGTAAGCAAAGAAGATATCACTGGGAGAGAATAGGGGTTGATTGGATAGGTGCAAGATAATTGTCTGGGATTTAGATCTAGTT
This sequence comes from Nicotiana knightiana, assembly GCA_005239525.1. Taxonomy (NCBI): domain Eukaryota; kingdom Viridiplantae; phylum Streptophyta; class Magnoliopsida; order Solanales; family Solanaceae; genus Nicotiana; species Nicotiana knightiana. The sequence goes on along the minus strand of ML374184.1, from coordinate 25,218 downwards.
AATTCACTTCTAATGTTCAAGTAAGTCTCTCTAATTCACTCAATTATTAGTTCAAACATTTAATAGAAACTCCTCTCTCGATTACATCTCAACCTTACAATATGAACCAATTTACGCTCGGTGAAGATATGCATGAATTCGTGGTGGATTTATCTTTAGGAGAACCACTTTCGATTATCCTCCTAACTAGGTCTAAACAATAGTTTAAATAGCCTCTTTCGATTACTAGGAAAAATATACTAATTCAACACGTGAACATAGATGCAAAATTAAAACACCCAAAACGATTCAATACATGAAAATTAGTGTTAATATTTACAAACAATCATCAAAATACCAAACCCATTAATCCCTAAAGAGAACTACACCATAGATTTGGAATAATTCATCACAAATATAAAGAAAAGCATAAGACAATCTAAACTCTTGTCTTGAGTGAGGATTGAATGATGAATGTCTTGAGCTTTCTCTTATCCACCTTCTCTCTATCTTCCTTAGGTCTTAGATGTGTCAAAAGGCCAGAAAATAATATTTTTCCATATATATATACCAAGTAGGGTCGAGGCCAAACGAAAACACATTTTCCCACGCGAATTTGGATAATTACTCTGTAAAATTTGTACCGGCGCACAGCATGGGGAGACGCCCCAGGTGGGGCAGTTGAGGGGATTTCCAGAGAGCTTCACAATTCACAGGCAGCAAATTTTGTACAGCCGCGGCGTCCCACGCGCCACGGCTGTGGAAGTTTCTCAGAGTCTGGCTATTTCCTTGATTTTTGATATCCAGATGTAGTCCTCGACCTGAACGTGATCCTGGCTTAATCCCTTGGACTTTTACTCAGATTTCAAAGCTCCAAATCACTCGAAATATCTCCATAACATTTACATAGCTCGAAATTCTCCTACAGAGCACAAAACACACTGGTAGTGCAAAACGCTAGAGGTTAAAGCTCAAACTCTATTAAAGTGCGGTAAATTCGAGTGCAATAAGTGACTAAAATACGTAATTATAGCCTACCATCAGTCAACAAAGTCAACCTCAGGCCCACGCGCCCGGATTCCAAAATTTTTTGAAGATAAACATTATCCATAATAAAATGAACTCAAATATATAATTTATTCCTTATTCCATGTCCAATTTCGTGGTCAAAATTCGAAAATACTATTTTAAGTTTTCATCCAACAATTCCATAATTTTTATCAAATTCCATGTTAAAATCCATATATAACTCATGTATTTAACTTCAAACAAGTAGGAATAACTTACCTTATGATATATGGCGAAAAAGATCTTCAAGAATCACCCGAAATCGCCCCACATAAGCTCCAAGAACATAAAAGTCAATAAATAAGCTCAAAATCCCGAAATTAGATGTTAAACACACCTGCCAGACCTCCTTAATCGTGATCGCGTTCATTAGCCATGTAATCGCATTAACAAATTTTCCAGCATCTTTTCTTCTTCGCGATCACGGCCAAAAACCCTCGATCGCGATGTACACATTTTGTTTTCTTCTTCACATACACCCTTCAGTATAATAGTCATAACTTTTTGTACAAGATTCCAAATGACAAACAATTTAATTTTCTAAAAACTAGATTCAAGTGTTAAAACTTTTATTTTTAGATCATCTCTAAAGTCCATATAAATTGTAAGATATAAGCTCCCGAAGTCAGACCACTTACAATAGATTATCCTTCTACGAGATCGTAACCTTCCCTCCGCGATCGCGATTCGCAAAGGCCCGGAATGTACTTTGCTCTTCGCGATCGTGACCAAGACCTCCGTGATCGCAAAGATCACCCTTGGAATCAAATAACAGTTGTTCAAAATGGTTTAAAAGTGGTCCGAAACCACCCCCAAAACTCACCTGAGGTCCGAGGAACCCTGTCCAATCATTATAACAAGTTTATATATGCTATGTAAACTTGTTCAAAGGCTCGAAACATAAGCTACAACATCAAAACCAAGAATTAAATATCAAACTCAATTTCTTAAACTCTCTTAACTTTTAAACCATCATCCTTCACCGAACGAGTTCGAATCACGCTTAGACATTTCAGATTGATGCCAAATTTTTCATACATGTCACAAAATCATAATACGAACATATTTCAAAGCGCGAAATCCCAAACGGACATAACACCAAAGTCCACTTCAAATCAAACTTAGAAAATTCTAAAACATTTAAAATTCCAACTTTCCACATTAGGGGTTGAAACGCTCCCGGACCATCGATACTCAACCCGAACATACGTCCAAGTCCAAAATCATCATACGAACCTATTGGAATATTCAAATCCGGATCTCTAGGTTGTTTACTCAAAAGTCAAACCTTGGTCAACTCTTTCAACTTAAACTTCCGGATTGAGAATTGTCTTTCGAAATCAACTCTGAACTTCTCGAAAATCGAAATCTACCATACATACAAGTCATAAAATATGGAGTGAAACTACTCAAGGCCTCAAACTGCTGAACGACGCGCTAGACCTCAAAACAACCGGTCGGGTCGTTACAGTTTGTCTAGATATCATATTTATTTTGGTATACATGATAGTGCACACTTTTGTTTTTTCATGTATTATTTGTGATCATTGGAGAATAAAGTTGGACTCTGAATGACTTATATTAAGTTTATTCATAAAGTCGTTAGACACATTGTTAGAATATATTGTGTACTGTAATACATGGAAGAAAATGTTTGTTTAAGAGCAGGACCGCAATGATTCATGTAAAGATATGTTCTAGTTAAAGTGATTGTTGCATAAATTTTAGCAGAGTGATAAAGTCTATGATCATATTGTTATAATTATCACTCATAAAGGATTATCTGATTATAATATGTGGACCAAGTGAGAGAATGTAAGGATTACATGTCTCTTTAATGAGATGCTTGTGGCGCACATATTATAGTAATTAATTTAATTATCTTGTCTCATAAGTAATTACCTTATAAAATAATATTTTGTGGTTATGCATATATAGAAATTTTATTGATGGAAAGAAAACTATTAATTATGAGTCCCTAAGCAACCATATATTATGGAGAAGTCCCTAGGGCTATTGTATTTGTCTAGGAGTCTCTAGGCTACCTATAAATACGCATGTGACTTCATCAGTCTGGCATCCTACGATAGGCACGGGATAGAAGATTCCCTAGGTTTTTTGTCAAAGTTTTTCAAAGGCGATTCTCTATAACGCTTGAACAACAACGGCCGAAGGTACTTTCCTATTAATATTCAGCTGCATAGGCTCTGTGTATGTGTTTAAATTTCTACCATTGTGACTACTGTCTTTTTGCTCAAAATACATGATTATTTGTATACATGATTGAAACATTTCAAAATTATATATTTATGCTACTTTGCCCTTTTTATAGCTAAAGTAATGAACATATAAATTTAGCGCAACCGTTTATGCTTTTCATTTTTTTTCTCAATCTGTTAATGTTGTATGTTGATTGATCATCTCTTACTATAATCTTTTACGGGTAAACCGAACTTCCACGTACAAAGCATTAGGCATCAACTAGTAAAGAAAAGTTGATGTCAAAAAAATTAAAATTTCGGCAATGTTTCAAATAAAAAGAACTTCTCCATAACTTTCTATTCCGCAAAGGAGAAATTGCTATGATAATAATAACAAACTTCCTAGGACATAGTACTCTATATATATATATATATATATATATATATATATATATATATATAAAACTGATAATCGACAGGTGAATACTCGACGAATTAACACGTGGAAGCAAAAACAAGTAAGATATGAGTCAGCAAATAGCTGGGGCCGGTTACAAATATGTGACAGATGCTAGGTAAGTTCCGAAGATAGTGAAACTGAGGACGAAGATTTGAAGGAAAGATATCGGTTTAAAAATACAGCATTCAAAAAGCAGTTGTTATAAAGAATCTTTGCATTAATGCCCCGGCCGTTATTCAATCATCGAGAAGGGTTTTATTCGTATTAAAGAAGAGTTTGATTCGGGGATCTTGTCTTCCTAAATTGAGCTATAAATAGGAGAATTCATATTCATTGTTGGACACGAAATATTCTGTATACAAGAAAGGCAAAACTTGCTCTTATTCCATAAAACATTATTCTTTACTTTGTTCTTCGTATTACTCTTATTATTGTTTTTGGAGAAGTTCCGCTCACAGTCAGGCTTGCGTTTTTTCTAAAAAAAGATATATATTTTCATTAACTCATTTCGGTTCTTGGTTACTTTATATACTTGAATCAAATTAATTCATATGTCTATAATTTACAAATTCAATTGTACTGTATTACAAGTAAACAATTCATAACTAGTTTTAGTTATCAGGTTTGTAATTAAATGTTTATCATATTTAATGTATTCCTAATACAAACATAGAATCTAAGCAAAAGCACTAGCTAAGTTAGTCAGAATCCGTATCAAATATTTTAGCTATGCCCTACATATGTGAAGGGGGATGCATTGAAACACTAGACAAACGGGGTTACTTGAAAATGATTGTTGGGGAAGAGTAGTGAAGGAGACTAAACAAAATACACCCCTAACTTCGAAAGAAAAATTATGTTTTGATTAGAAAAGTAACACATAACATGAATAGACAAATGTTTACTAAAAACACATGACTTTGTTAGGGTGTCCCTCTAGCAACCCCTTTTGTTCATGAACCAAAGTACCAAACAGTACTTAGGTCATTCTCAGATATATACACACTACGTGTAATTCTACACTATACACACATGCTCTTCAATTCACAATTATCACAAATTTGTCAATGAACAAAAAATGTTGGTACCTGTAGTGGCTGAATCGTGGTTCTTAGCCAACCACGAGAGTGAAATTCCCTATTCTATACACCAAATAGAGCATATAGAGGACTTTGTTAAAAGTTTTTTTTGTTGTGTACACTACAAATATAAACTTAGCTATGTATTGGTAAAAACGAGTTTCACACGTAAGCCAGTTTTTGATAACTCAGCCAGTCACGTGGACACAGGAAAACACGACAACTAGACGTAACTCTTTGAAGAGGTACGATACAAAGAGGCACGGTTCAGTAAACCCACGAACTTATCAGCCACGGAAAATTCAACTTGATCAAAACGGGAGAGAGGCACGGTCAGAATGAATCTAGACAAAGCTACAGCAAGATTCAAGGACCCACAACTGATTACTCGAACATTATGTAACTGAACCCCTATTACCGTTATCCTTTGTAACGCCTCATTAATGTCAGAATTAGTCATTAATGAGTAACCATAGCAGGAGTCGTACGTTATAAGAATCTCCTATATAAGGAAGGGGAAGACAACTTGTAAAGGCATCTGATTCTCGAATACAATCAACTTCGATCTTTTATTTCTGTAATATTGTGTATTATTCATTTTTCTCATTATCTTGATTATCAGTAACTCGTATTCATCTTAAAAATAAGCTTTAGTCAAAGGGTCTAATTCTTGGGTTAAACAAATTGGTTCCGTTACCGAGAATCTGATAATCTGTGTTTACTTTCCAAGTGATATCCTTTGAATTATGTCAAACCCCAACGACAACAACCAACAAAGAAGTGGAACCCCAGTTCCATCACCTTCAGGAACCCCACGTGGTTCGAGGGAACAATCCCCAAAAAGATCCAATAACAACCATGGTAATAATGATCAAAATGTGGAACAAGATCATGTAAAGCAAATGATTGCAGAGTATGTGAGCCAAGCTTTGTAAGAATTTGCGAGAGGATTACCAGCAGCGTTGCCTACACTGCCAACGCCAACCCCCAATAACACCATCACCACGGAGAATCCTCAATCTGGGTTGGCAAACTCGGGAAGAGGAGATACTCCTAATGAGTCTCTCGAAACTAGACCAGGTATATCTAATAACTCAGAATTAAAAAATTTACTGCTAACCATGCAGAAACAGATGAAGGAGAAGAATGATCGCATCAAACAAATTCCTGGTGTACCACCTATCATCAAAGTCATCGATGTTGATAGATATTCTCAACAACCGTGGAAGCCAAGTGCGGAACCTNGTACATTCTGGTGCACAAAAAGTTGAGAAGAGAATGGAAGACATATTCAAAATAAAACAAGGAGACACAGAACTACTCTGAGAGTTTGTAGATAGGTTTCAACGAGAAAGAATGTAGTTACCCAGGGTGCCTGGTAATTGGGCAGCCATGGCATTTGCAAGCAACTTGAATGATAAAAGCTCAGAAGCCACCAAGCGACTTAAGGAGAATCTAAGAGAATTCCCCGCCACAACATGGAATAATGTATATAACAGGTACAACACTAAACTCAGAATAGAAGAAGATATCATTGCTCGTTCGAGAGATGAAGATCATTCCAGATCCAGACGTCCTGAATCAGATAGAAGATCAGGTAAAAACAGGTACGATCCTTACTTAGGACCCTCGGGACGCGATATCCGCCCCAGGTTCGAAAACACTAGGTCGGACTATAGACTACAAGGAAGAGATGTAATCTCATCCTCGTCTAGATCCAGAAAAGATCGAGATGAACGACCTAGAGGTAGTACTCAAATTGGGGATCATACCTTTAATGTAAGTACTACTGAACTTGTCTCAATATTGAAGAACATGGGAGACAAGGTTAAGTGGCCCAAAGAGATGCGGTCAAATCCAAGTAGAAGAAACCCAGATCACTGGTGTGAATTTCACAACGATCATGGGCACAAAACTGTGGATTGCAGATTTTTACAAGGTGAAGTAGAAAATTTGTTAAAACAGGGCTATTTAACAGAATTGTTTAGTGATAAAGGTAAACAGGCACATATGAGGAATGAACACGCTCAACTATGTCTTATAAAAGACTAAGCGGGCGTTGCAAATATAATCCGGGGTATTATGCCCAGAGTCGATCCCACAGGGAATTTACGTATCAATCAAGGCTTTAGAATACGCAACTTTTACTCAATCAATTCTCCCAAGACTTTTTGAATATAAATTGGTGATGTTTTACTAATTCTACTGACAATAATAATAACTAACAATTACTAACAATGTGTTGTAAACAATTATGATAAAGGTCTAAGGTTATGGTTTCCCCCGTCGGTGAACTTCCTTCTCGGATACTTCTTATAGTTTGATTAGTTGTCTCTATCAATCATGAACACTCTATCTACCATAAATCTTTCTCAAGTAATTATGATAATTTACTATACGCACTCTCTCAAGTTACACTAGCTAGATTGCATTACAGTTAACTTTAGATTGCACCCGAAATATCGTANTTGCTTCACTGAGTAGTAATCCACAGGTTTTTCTTCACTTCAATGGCTTCCTCCCCCTCAAGTTATGTGTTTGGGTCTATTTATATGTTCGGAATACACCCTAAATGTGTAGGAGACTTCTATTCCAACCGGGAAACACTTAAAACTCTTCAAAACTCGGATTTGACCGGATCAGGGGCCAGGCGTTACAAGCAAACGCCTGGATAACGCCTGGCCAGGGCTGGCGTTTGGGCTCTAGCGCCTGGATAACGCCTGGACATGCCTGGCATTTGGGCTCTGACGCCTGGATAACGCCAGGCTAGGCCTGGACTTAAGGCTCAAATGCCCGGCTATAGCCCGGTGCACTCCTCTTCGCCTCTTTAGCGTATTTTCGACGTATTTGCATCCATTTAGCTCGGCTTCCATCTCCAATTAACCTACACATGAAATAGACTCGATTATGCACATAAAGGTATATTTTTATCACTAACGCACATAAAATGTAAGGCGTATAGCGTGTTAAACCATGAATTCTAGCCACGTATCAAGGAACAGGCATGAGCCCCCAAAGCCTCCTTCTCCAAAACGAACCGTTAATGTAATACAAGGGGTTGAAGAAGTAAACGAAGTGATCTGCAAAACAACCACAAAGTTCACAATTACACACAGGAAACGTGCTCGTGGAGAACACGATATAACCTTCGATGATGCAGATAGCAGCGGATTAATGCTTCCGCACAACAATGCTCGGGTAATATCTCTACTTATTCATGACTCTAACGTGAAAAGAGTGTTGATTGATCCAGGCAGTTCAATCAATATCATTCTGCTAAGAGTCGTGGAAGAAATGCTACTAGGGAATCAAGTAATCCCAAAAGCACGAGCTATGTCCGGGTTTGATAACTCTACGGTTATAACAAAAGGAGAAATTGAGGTTAACACTTATGTTGAGGGGGTGATCAAAAGAGCTAGGTTCCAAGTCAGCGATACTCACATGGCTTATAACGTGATCATTGGAAGGCCATGGATCCACGACATGAAAGCGATACCATCCACGTTGCATCAGGTAATTAAATTTCCCTCTGAATAGTGGATTCAACAAATCAAAGGAGATCAACAGACCGCAAAAAATATAAATTATGTGGTACAAAAACAAGAAAATAGAGGTGGAAGAATTACGAGATAAGGAAATCTCCCAAACAGGTAACACCACCCAAACAAACATGAAAAAAGTTACTGCCCAAATAGGTACGGAAGATATTATTGCTGAAACGGGCACGAAAGAAAATACTTACGAGAAGAAGAGTCAAGTTACCACGGAAGGTGTACTATTCCACACAGATGAGGATTCCAGACCGGACGTCATTCATGAACCGGAGGAAGATGAGCACATAAAAAAAAACTATGGAGGAGCTCGAAGCTGTTCCATTATCTAAACAAAAACCTGAGCAGAAAGTGTATATAGGCACGAGGCTAAGCCCAACTCGAAGAGGTAAGTTAGTTGATTATATAAAGGCTAACGCAGACTGTTTTGCGTGGTCCCACTCAGATATGACAGGCATCCCACCAGAAGTGATGACTCATAAACTAAATGAAGATCTATCATTCGTACATGTTAAGCAGAAGAAAAGAAAGCAAGGAACATTCTAGAACCAAGTGATCGACAAAGAGGTACATAAACTCTTGAAGATTGGTTCGATACGAGAGGTAACGTACCCTAAATGGTTAGCAAACACCGTGGTAGTACCTAAAAAGAATGGTAAGTGGAGAGTATGCGTAGATTATACTGATTTAAACAAAGCATTCCCCAAAGATTCATTCCCATTGCCTCATATAGATCAAATGATTGATGCTACNAATTATTACATCCAATAATATCCCCATGGCCTTTCATGAAATGGGGTATGGACATAGTAGGACCTCTTCCCACAGCTAAAGGACAGGTACGGTTTTTACTCGTACTAACCGACTATTTTACAAAATGGGTAGAGGCAGAAGCGTTCAAACATGTGCAAGAAAAGGGAGTTAAAAGCTTCTTATGGAGAAACATAATATGCCACTTTGGAATACCAAGGAGATCGTGTGTGATAATGGCCCACAATTCATAGGCTCGCAAATCACAAAATTCTTTGAAAGTTGGCAAATCAAGCGGATCACCTCAACGCCTTACCACCCCGTGGCTAATGGTCAAGCTGAGTCAACAAATAAGTTCATCATCAACAATCTAAAAAAGCGGCTGGTTAAAGCCAAAGGAAACTGACCTGATGAGTTACTAGCGGTACTATAGGCATACAGAACGACTTCAAAAATAGCCACGGGAGAAACTCTGTTTGCACTTGTTTATGGCTCAGAAGCCTTAATACCTGTAGAGATTGGCGAACCATGTATAAGCTTCTCGAAGGCCATGGAAGGTGAAAACAACGACGAATTAAGGACCAACCTGGACCTGCTCGAACCACAGAGAGAAGCAGCATTGATACGGATGGAATCTCAAAAACAAATCATAGAGCGTTATTACAACCGTAAAGTTCATCTCAGGTACTTTAAAATTGGGGACTTCGTCCTCAAAAAAGTCTTTCAATCAACAAAAGAAGCAGGTGCAGGAAAGCTAAATCCAAACTGGGAAGGACCTTACAAAATTCGAGGGATAGCTGGAAAAGGCGCCAATGAGTTGGAAGCTATGGACGGCAGAGTTCTACCAACAAGATGGAACGCCATCCATCTAAAGAAGTATTACTTCTAAAAGTAAAAGAATACCCCCCGTCACATATCACACGTTCGATTTTATTTTGAACATTTAAAAATTTTACTAACTTTTTTAGATGATAGGCACAAAGCTAACCCATCACCAGATGATGATATTAGACCTGCAAAGACGCGAGGAAATAACACAATTCCCGGTCTAGGGTTACACTTTCTGATGGATGTTTTAAAAGGGGTTAAGCAGTCATCATCTAAAAAACTATATACCTTCAAGTTCAGAATGTTTTTCCTTTTCAGGAGAAGAACCACAATGAAAGGAATAATCAAGTGCTCGAGATTTCATTCTTCAAAGCTCAAACCTTGGGGGACTATACAGTATGGAAGACTAAGACGAAGCAAAGAAGACTATCAGAAAGTGAAAAGCTCAAGACTAAAGACCCATCTACCCAATGAGACAAGTGACACGAGCAGAATCGAAAGAAATCAAAAGAGCCATCCAAATACAAAGCCTAATGCAAAAAGCAAAAACCTTCGAACATATTCAGGTTGAAAGGCAAAATGTTAGTCACGAGAAAGAAATGTACATCTTTATACTTATTCAAAACTGTTGTAACAAAAACAGTTAGGGGTAAAAGATCATCATCAATATACTCATTCAAAAAACTGTTCTCGAATAAAACAGTTATGGATGAAAGATCTGAACCCTTGTATTTTTTCAAAAAACTGTTATAAAATAAAAACAGTTACAAATAAGAAAACCTTTTCCTCGTACTTATTAGAAAACTGTTTCCAAAACAGTTGCGGGTAAAAACCCCAATCTTTATAAAAACTGTTACTAGTAAAAAACAGTTGTTTCCTTGTATTAATATCGAAAAACTGTTACCTATGAAAAACAGTTACGAAATACAAGAGTATATCAAATCTGTTAAACAAAAACAGTTGCAAAATTGAGTTTTAGACGATAACCAAACACATGTAAAATGTCATGGAAGTTCAAACAAAAAACTTTCCTTGGAAACATTCTTAAACATGTGTAAAATTCCTATCACTCTATTGCATTATCATGAAGTTGAGACGTCTTCTTCATGTCAACTATAAAGGGCCCTCTTCCATAAACTATGCCTATTACAAAAAGACACACATTTAATATGACACTGTGCCTATTATAAAAAAGGTAAGAGTAGTCTAAAGCATCCCACATGCAAAACTCGAAGGTAAAAATAAACCTAAAAAAAGCATGCAAAAGACTTAAAGAGTGAAATAGAAACTCAACAAAAGTCAAACTAACAATTATATATTAAAACGGCTAAAACTAAGTATTAACTTGTACTTAGCCGTATAAGATTTCTATATTTACATTGTGGTGCCCCTAAGTTGTCATTTGGGGACTTAAAGGAAATCCAAATTTACCCCCTATGGGACTGGGGGTAACCACTAATTGATACAAAGAAAAAGAAAAAAGGGATAAACCAACTAGATCTTTTCTAAGAAGAGGGGTTGACTTCAGTGGCAGAAGGAGCGGGAGCAACTGAGGATGAAGAGGCATGAGCGACTAGAATCTCACCATCAGGCGAAGAGAGGTTATGACCTTGTTGAGCCTTCTCCATGACTTCCTTAGTTTTGGCTATTTCAGCACTAAGGTCGAAACCCTCTTGACTCTCTTCCATCAATGTGTCGAGGTGAGAATTCATATACGCCCAGCTCATATCGACGCAACCACTTCTTCCAAATCTTCATAATCTTGTGCCCACACTTGAAGCTCAGCTCTCAGTCTTTCCTTCTCCGCCTCCACAGCTTCATGTGCGGCCCTTAATGGGACAATCGACTCCTCTAAAGCTTGAGCTTTGTCTAAAGCCCTTCGAAGATCTTCTTGAGTACGAGTGAGTGATTGCACGAGCTCGCCTGAGTATTCTTCCTTCTGCCCCAGCAAGTTCTTCAAGTCTCTAATCTCCTCTGAGGCACGGGCCAGCTGCTCCACGAACGAAGACTCCAGAACACTCTTGTCTTTGTCATCTTGACTTCAAGAAGCCCTCTCTACTGCTAGTTCTGCTGCCATAAGTTTCATCTGCCGCTTCAAGGTACTCCTCTCCTCTTTTGAAGTGTCCATGTAAATCCTTAGGCTATCATACTATGCTTTCCAATTATCAACTTCTGCCTGCAACTCTCTTGTCTCTTGGTCTGTGTTTGAAATCCTCTTCATAAGCTCCATGCTTATAAGGTTAATCTACAAGAAATAAACCAATTAGATATGGTAAATTTCATATACGAGAGTGGAAGAGGATAACTTACACCATACCTTTAAAGAAGTATGCACGACCTCATTTGCCCATGTAAGAGCACCGTGGCTAGCTAGCTTTGCTTTCTCAGTGGGACATATTAAAGGCTTGAGCCACACTTCAGGCTCACCCGTCTTCTTAAAAAGGTTTCCTGTAGCTGGAACCTCTATTACCACCTGCCGCATGTCTCTGCTGGAAGACCCTACTTCCCTAACGGAAGGCATGGAAGCAGGCAGAGATGGAACAACAACAGGAACGGAAGGTTGAGGAGCTGGAGAAGCCATGGCAAAGGAGCATGCATGGAAAGTTGAAGAGTTGAAGAAGTTACAGGCAAAGCAGCAGCAAAAGTTGAGATAGCCAAAGGAATAGACGAAACAGTTTCTCTCAAAGTAGTAGGAAAGACAGCAGCCAAAGGGACATCGTCAGTAGCAAGATCAATATCACCATGAATAGGGGAATGTGGCATCATCAAAGACAGGGGGCTCAATCACAGACACGGGAGGCAAGGTTGAGGCAGTAGGCTCATCATCTAAAATCATTCGCCTTCTCCGTGGCATGTGCACTAAAGAACCCTCTTCCTCTTCTGCTATGGAGCGAGATTCACTAATCTTCCTCTTCGAGGAAGATAAACCAATAATAATTTCCTGGGCTTGAGCCAAAGACATTTTCGGGATAGAGGAAGCAGGCACCCCACGAGCAGAGAATCTTATTAAAAAGACAAAAGTTAAACGACAAAAGAAAAAGGACTCGAGTAAGGAAAGAAGCAAGAAAAAAAACTTCACTTACCGTGGGTCTTTACTTGCCAACCATACCTCCCAGCGAGGTACTTCCAAGATATTTCTTCTGAAGGAGCAACAGATAACAGTTTTTCTACCCAATCATGAATATCGGAGACATTCTCAACAGTATTCATGATTGCTGAAAGAAGNCCCACTAAACCAGCAGTGGGTACAGCAACATACCGGAGGTACCAACCCCTATCCTTATCGTCTCCAGGGGTTACTAACACTCTTTTGCTTCTAGCAGCCAGAGTAAAAACCCCTTCACAAAATAAGGTAGGAGAGTAGAGGTGAATAAGATGGTTGAACGTAAAAGGAATTGAGGTTAAAGAAGCCAAACTCCTAAGACATGCGACAACTCGCCACACAAGCGGGCTGACCTATCCTAAGCAGATATTGAAAAAACGGCAAAACTCGATTATAACTGGGTCAATGGGGGGTCTAAACCCTAAAGTGAAAGGATACGTATAAACAAAAGAATACCCCTTCTTTTAAGACGTTATTCTTTGATTACTATTCGGAATATAGACAGAAAAGTCAGATTTCCAGAAGCACTCCCTTCGAACAAGGGAAATCTGACCCACAGTTATAAGGGTTGGATATCTTTCTACACTATCAAGAGAATAAGATTGATCTACAAGAACTTGACTATCCCTAGCAAAAACAAACTCAGCAGGGACAATTTCATCGACTCCAGGTTCACGAAGGCGTTCGACTCACCCCTAGAAAAAGATCGAGAAACCCTAAATCTCAGGGAAACTGGAGATCTAATGGAAGGGAAGGTACTATCTGAGAAGAAGAAGAGCCCCTCGAAGGAGTGGATCATAGACTTCTAGGTCTACCACCCCTCCGACTCCTAGTCGGAGCAGAATATGGCGCTAAGCTTTCAATGTCTATTACTCTTTGAGGCTGGTTTGAAGAAGACATGTTTACAGAGGCAAAAGAGAAAAGTTCTTTACAGAAAACAAAATTAGAAAAGTGTTTCGTGGAAGCAAAGAAAGGAAAACATGTATTTATACTTGAAGACAACCGTCAAACATGATGAAAAAGGAAAATAATGATGAAAAGTTATAATTGAAGATGTCACTTCGAGACTAGCACAACCGCGAAAAGCCCTAAAAGGTGCTGAGTAAATGCAGAACCAATCCAAAAAGGACACGTGGTATGAGCATTAAATGGAAGTGACAAACGACGCCTATGGTGCAGAGAAGGATACAATGATTCAAGGAAAAGCGGCGGCAAAATATTCCCGCCATAAATGAATATCCACTTACCAAATATTAATCGTTAAATATATGGTAAGTGGGGGGACTATCTGTATTGGTAAAAAAGAGTTTCACACGTAAGCCAGCTTTTGATAACTCAGCCAGTCACGTGGACACAGGAAAACACGACAGCTGGACATAACTCTTTGAAGAGATACGTTACAAAGAGGGACGGTTCAGTAAACTCACGAACTTATCAGCCACGGGAAATTCAACTTGATCAAAATGGGAGAGAGGCACGGTCAGAATGAATCTAGACGAAGCTACGGGCAGATTCAAGGACCCACAATTGATTACTCGAACGTTATGTAACTGAACCCCTATTACCGTTATCCTTTGTAATGCCTCATTAATGTCATAATTAGTCATTAATGAGTAACCATAGCAGGAGTCGTACGTTATAAGAATATCTTATATAAGGGAGGGGAAGACAGCTTGTAAAGGCATCTGATTCTCGAATACAATCAACTTCGATCTTTTATTTCTGTAATATTGTCTATTATTCATTTTTCTCATTATCTTGATTATCAGTAACCGTATTCATCTTAAAAATAAGATTTAGTCAAAGAGTCTAATTCTTTGGTTAAACAAGCTACATATCTAAAATATGCAATAAATATTTTAAGCACAGCATATATTTGTCTACGTACATATTATCAAACATTAAAATGATCTAGGTTTTTTTATAAAATTTCACTTTGGTTGATATTATGTGTATTAATGAAAAATAGACTTTCCACGTGGGTCTATTAAATGGGGACACGTGTCACCACAGTTATGAGAAAAGTGAAGAATGAAATGCAAAGATGATATGTGAAATACCCTCGGGATCAAACATACTCGCACCATGCCTATTAGTCCCGTAATAGATCATCATAGAATAGCCCTAGATCAGGTACGAGAGAATAGGTCATAATTATAAATGTGGAAAGAATTAATTAATCTCGTATCACATGGGATTTACCCTCATTATACTATCTATTACAAATTTATGTAACGTAAAATAAATGCAATAAATGGTTGTAACAGGTATAACAAGGCAAACAATTATGGAATTGACTCAACAGTGTGATCACCTGATAGGTCATGTTGAGTTTTAGCCTTTATTTTTGTGTTTCAGAACCTTGATTAGCTCCGTTTAGCATTTTTCAATTTGAGTATGCAGTTTGTGTCTTATTCCGGAAATCCTTTATGTGGAAAATTGAAGGAAGTGTGAATGTTTGCCTTAAAAATGATTTGAGTTGACTACGATCAATATTTTGGGTAACCGGACCCATATCGATATTTTGACAGTCCCGATAGATCTGTATCGTGATTCGATACTTGGACGTATGCCCGGAATTAAATTCGGAAGTCCCTAACTTGATTTAACGAGATTTGTTGAGAGCTAGTAATTTGAAGGTTTAAAGAATACTGAAATCTGACTGTATGTTGACTTTATAGCTACCGGGTTTGGATTTTGATTCTGGAACTTGGTATAGTTTCATATTACTATTTATAATCTGTCTGTAAAATTTGGTGCAAAACGGGGTTGATTTGACATAATTCGGACGCTCGATTGTGAGTTTTAAAGATCTTAAGTTTCTTTAAAAAATCCATGTATTTTGATGTCTGATTCGTAGCTCTAGATGTTATTTTGATATTTTGATCGCACAAACAAGTTCGTGTGATACTATTACACTTGTGTGCATGTTTGGTTTGGAACCCGAGGGGCTCGTGTGAATTTCATATAGGCTATGAAACATTTTTGGACTTAGGGGTTGCAACTTCAGCTGGTTTTCTCGTGTATGTTGCGTTGTGCTTCACGACCACAAAGGGAAAGTTGGTTCGGGGTGGATTCCTTCATCACGAATGCGATGGCTTGGTCACGAACGCGAAGCACTGGGGGGTTTACCCTTTGCGAACGCGTCCAGCCTCTCGCGAACGGATAGGGTTATGGGGCCTGGGAAGAGAGTTGTGTGGTGATCTACGTGAACGTGATCCTAGGACCACAAACGCGAAGGCCACAGAGTAGAGGCCATCACCAACACAAAGAGCATCTCGTGAACGCGTAGGCCAGTTTGGCCGCAGAGGTTCACGATCGTGTCAGGTCCTTCGCGAACGTGAAAAAGACCTGACGCTAGTGATTAAAACAAACCAAAAGTCGGGATTTATTTCTATTTTTCACCATTTCCAAGTTTGAGCATGGCCTAGAGGTGATTTTGAAGAGAATTTTTATCCCAACTTCATATGTTAGTAGATTTTAACTTGTTTTATTCCATTTCTATATACACCCATTGATTTTAACCGTTAACCTATGCTTTTTCATGGTAGAACTTAGGGATTTAGGTAGAAATTTGAGATTTTGAGATTTAGCCCTCAAATTGAGGTCGAATTTCGGAACTAATCAGACAATCAGGCTCGGGGTGAGATTGGGTTTTTGTCCGAATCTCGCGTTTAGACCAAGCGAGCCTGGAGTTGACTTTTGTTGACTTTTTTCAAAATTATTAAAGATAAAATCTTTTTCACTCGTTGGTAGTTTCTAAATCTTACTTTCAATTGTTTGAACTATATTTGGTTAGATTTGATTGGTTTGGAGGCCAATTCTAGACGAAAGGCCCAAGTTTAGCTTTGATTTGATTGCGGAGTGAGGTAAGTATTGGAACTAACTTTGACGTGAGAGAATTAAGAATTTTGAACTATGTGTTATGTGAATTATATGAGAAAATGGTGTATATGCAAGGTGATGAGAGTATATATGCTGTCAAGATATCTATTTTGCATGTTTTTCGTTATTTGATGAATTATCTTGTTCTATGCTTTAATTGTTATATGCCTTGTTTGATATTTATGTCATAATTGTTATTTTTTCATTTAATTAATCTCGTACTAAATTGTTCGTCCCTTCCATGACTCCATTCTTATTTGTTATTTGCCTTTAGTTGTTTTACTTGCACATTTTAATTGTCACATGTTTTACTACTTTTTTTGTAATATTTGTTGCATTTTCTTATTATTATGTGGTCTTTTATTGCCTTGTACCTTTACTCTCTTGATGTAGAAATTCTTGTAATGTCTATCAGATTGTTTATGTTAATTGAAATTGTTTGTGGAGCAGGTTGAATGCCACCACAGAGAATGAAAGGTGATGAACTAAAATGGTGGAATAAGGTCAGATTTTGACATTGATAAATGATGATATGGTGGGATCAGGTTCCGTGCTGCAACAAATTGTATATGTGGTACTTGATATTGATAAATGATGATACAGTGGGCTCGGGTTGCGCGCCACAACGGTTTATACGTTAAACTTGTTGTTATTGTTGAGTTGGCCTCGGCATTTTTATATGAGATTATGAGACGTGTTTTTGTGGGCTTTCTAGTATTAAGGTTTGAGTTCACTTTCATAAGTTAATTGTTTTACTTCCACTTCTTGTTATTATTATTATATTGCGTACAACTTATTGTAAGTGACCCGCGTTACCCTCGTCACAACTTCGTCGAGGTTAGGCTAGGCATTTATAGAGTAAATGGGGTCGGTTGTACTCATACTACACTCTGCACTTCTTGTGCAAATACCGAAGTTGGTCCGGGCGGCGCTCAATAACTTTTTATCGGATTCAGTCGTTGTCGTAGACTTGAGGTATTGATGCACGGCGTCCGCAACCTTGAAGTCCCCTTCCCTTCTATCTTTATTGTTTTATTGAGTTTCAAAATAATGTATTTTGTTCAGACCTTGTTTGTAGCACTCTAGATGTTCATGTACTCGTGACTTCAGATTCTGGGGTTTATTTAAACTTCGTTGTTCGGTATGATATTACTCTATGTCAGACTTATATTGTTATCATTGTTAATATTTTGTTTTCAATTGTTAAAATCAGTATAATTTTTGATTTCACGTCACCTTGCCTAGCAAGTAGATGTTAGGCGCCATCATGACCCCATTGTTGGGATTTCGGGTCGTGACAAGTTGGAATCAGAGAACTAGGTTGCTTAGGTTTCAAGAGTCATGGAGAAGCTTAGTAGAGTCTAGAGAATCGGTACAGAGACATTGTACTTATCTTCTAGAGGCTATGGAGTTTTAGAAAAAAATTCACTTCTTTCTTTTCCTATCGTGCGATTTTGTTCGATCATTGATGTTTTAATCATTTCATTATTTCTCTCTCGTAGATGGTGATAACACGTAAACATTTATAACAGGGTAGGAGCCGGAGCCCCATGTTGCAGCTACTACCAGGGGCAGAGGCCGAGGCAGAGCTCAGCCTGGAGCTCGAGCAGCACCACCCATAGTGGAGCCTCAGATTTATCATGAAGAGGAGATCCTGGCTCAGACAATGCCAGTTGGACCAGCTCAGGTCCTGTAGGGATTCATAGCCACTCTAGTGCTTTAGGATGCTCTAGTTTGGTTGGTGGGCTTATGGAGAGGGTGGCCTAGATCGGTGCATTTCCGTTGGCACCAGCCATCTCTCAAGTTGGGGAAGGAGCACAGACTCCCGCTACTCACACTCCGGAGCAGATGGCTCCCCTATATCAGACTTAGTAGCCCATCAAGTTAAGGTAATTCAGTCGCTTGTTGCAGCACAGGCCGGGAATAGACTTGAAATGACTTCTAAGGCCTTGATGACGTTGGATAAGTTTACAAAGATCTTCCCTATTCACTTTGGTGGTGCACCTTCTAAGGACCCACAAGATTATTTGGACTGTTTCCATGAGGTGTTGCACAACATGGGTATTATTGAGACCAACGGGTCGACTTTACACTGTTCTAGATGACCGGTTCTTCTAAGAGATGGTGGAGAGATTATGTGTTGACCAGACCAGCTTGTTCGCCTACCTAGGATCAGTTTTCACAGCTATTTCTAGAGAAGTTCATTCTTTTCACTCTGAGAGAGGATTATAGCAGGTAGTTCGGGCGCCTTCAGTAGGGTGGCATGATTGTCACCCAGTATGAGACTCGATTTGTGGACCTCTCGCCATTCCATTGTCTTGCTCCCGACTGAGAGGGACAGAGTAAGGAGATTCATTGATGGACTCACGTTCAGTATCAGGCTAAAATCTTGCCAAGGAGACTAGAGATGATATTTCTTTTCAGAGGGCCGTAGAGATTGTTAGACGGATCAAGATGGTTCGTGGTTAGGAGAGGGGGCCGGTGTCTTATAAGGGGCCTCGTTATTTCAGTGGTTTCAGTGGTGCCTCATCTAGAGATAGGGGTACTTTTTTGGTAGAGGCCATCCTCCTAGGTCGTTCCAGTCTGCGCTTCAGTTTTCCCACGGTGCTTCAGGTAGTCGTGGTCTTTTTGTATCTTATCTTGAGCAGCTAGCCTACAGTGCACCATCAGCTCCTATTAGTGCACCTTCGATCCAGAGCTACCAAAGTAGTTATCTGGCTTATCTGGTTTAGTCTCAACTTCGGAAGTCAAGAGGGTGTTTTGAGTGTGGGGGTACAGGTCACATTAGGAGGTATTGCTCTAGATTATCGTGCATCATGCCACAAGAGAGTTCTTGTGCCATGGTCTGACAGTAGTTTCTTCACCACCCGGCCAACTAGAGGCTGGGGTCAGGCTGCCAGAGGTGGAGGTCAGGCCATTAAAGGTGGAGGTCAGGCCATTAGAGGTGGAGGCGAGCTAGCTAGAGGCCATCCGAGAGGTGGAGATCAGCTTCAGGGTGCCAAAGTATTTTTGAAGATTGATTTGTGATTTAGATACCATCAGTTAAAGATTAGGGCCTAAGATGTCTGTAAGACAGCTTTTCAGGCTCGGTATAAGCATTATGAGTTCCTAGTGATGTCATTTGGGTTGACAACTGTCCCAGTAGCATTTATGGATTTGATGAACTAGGTATTTAAGCCCTATTTAGATTCTTTTGTGATCGTATTCATTGATGATATCTTGATCTACTCCCTCAGTCGAGAGGATCATGAGCAACATCTTCTAGTTGTACTTCAGACTCTGAGAGATAGTTAGTTATATGCCAAGTTTTCAAAGTGCGAGTTTTGGTTGGATCGGTTTCCTTTTTGGGACATGTTTTATCGTCCGATGGCATTAAAGTGGGTTCTAAGAAAATTGAGGCAGTTCAAAATTGGCCTAGACCTACTTCAGCTACAAAGATTCGGAGTTTCCTAAGCTTGGCAGGTTATTATCACCGGTTTGTGGAGGGGTTTTCATCCATAACAGCCCCATTGACTAGACTGACTGACCCAGAAGGGTGACCCATTGACTAGACTGACCTAGAAGGGTGCCCTCATTGGAGCTCTTGAAAGACTATGATATCACTATTTTGTATCATCCCGGGAAGGCCAATGTGGTGGTCGATGCCTTGAGTAGAAAGGTTGTGAGTATGGGTTTCCTTGAGTATATTCCACTTAGCAAGAGATAGCTAGCATCAGATGTTCAGGTCATGGCCAATCAATTCGTAAGGTTAGATGTTTCGGTACCTAGTCGGGTTCTAGCTTGCACGGTCTCTCAGTCTTCTTTGTATGAGCGCATCAGAGAGCGTCAGTATGACGACCCCAATTTTCTTGTCCTTCAGGACATAGTGCGGCATAGTGGTTCCAAGCAGGTTACTATTAGAGATGATGGGGTGTTGCGGATGCAGGGTCGGATTTGTGTGCCCAATGTGGATGAACTTCGTGAGTTGATTCTTGATGAGGCCCACAGTTCGCGGTATTTCATTCATCCAGGTGCCGCCAAGATGTATTAGTATTTGATGCAGCATTATTGGTGAAGAATAATAAAGAAGGATATACTTGCATATATGGCACGGTGTTTGAATTGCCAGCATGTGAAGTATGAGAATCAAAGGCCTGGTGGTTTGCTTCAGAGGCTTGAGACTCCCGAGTAGAAGTGGGAGTGTATTACCATGGATTTTATTATTGGACTCCCACACACATCGAAGAAATTTGACACAGTATGGGTCATTATGGACACGTTGACCAAGTCGGCACATTTCATTCTAGTAGCAGTTACCTATTCCTTAGAGTGGTAAGCTAAGATCTATATCTGCAAGATCATTTGCCTTCGGGGTGTCCCGGTGTCCATCATTTCTAATTGGGGTATGCAGTTCACATTGCACTTCTGGAGGTCCGTACAGCGTGAGTTAGGCACACGGGTTGAGTTGAGTACAATATTCACCCACAGACGGATAGAAAGTCTGATCGCACCATTCAGATATTGGAGGATATGCTTCACGCCTGCGTTATGGATTTCGGGGGTTCTTGGGATCAGTTCTTGCCGCTCGCAAAGTTTGCCTACAACAAAAACTACCAATCGAGTATTCAGATGGCTCCCTATGAGGGATTATATAGGAGGCAGTGTCGTTCGCCAGTCAGGTTGTTTGAGTCGGGAGAGGCTCTGTTGTTGTGTTTTGGTTCATGATGCCTTGGAAAAGGTCAAGATAATTCAGGATTAACTTCGCACAACTTAGTCTAGGCAGAAGATTTATGCCGATCATAGAGTTCGTGATAATGCATACATCGTTGGAGAGAGGGATTTTCTCCGGATTTCACCCATGAAGGGTGTGATGAGGTTTGGAAAGAATGAAAAGTTGAGTCCCAGGTATATCAGACCCTTTGAGATTCTTGAGAGAGTTGGCGAGGTGAACCACAAGACTGCACTATCACCTAGCTTATCAATAGTTCACCTGGTGTTCTATGTCTCCATGCTACGGAAGTATCACGGTGATCCATCCCATGCATTGTATTTCAGCTCAGTCCAATTGAACAAGAATCTGATTTACGAGGAGGAGTCGGTGGCCATTCTAGCATGACAGGTCTGGAGGTTCAGTTGTAAGAGTTATCCTTCTGTTAGAGTGCAGTGGAGAGGTCAGCCGTTCGAGGCAGCCACATGAGAGCCTGAGTCCAATATGCATAGTAGATACACGCACCTTTTTCTAGTCCATATACCTTTCTATGTCCATTCGACGATGAATGTTTGTTTTAGAGATGGACAATATGATGACCCGATTGGTCATTTTGAGTTTTTGCCTCTATTTCCATGTTCCAATACCTCGATTATCTCCGTTTAGGATTCCTTGATTTGTGTGCACAGTCTGTGTCTTATTCCGAAAAGTCATTATGTGAAAAATTGAAGAAAGTTTGAATTTTTGCCTTAAAAAGATTTAAATTTACTACGGTCAATATTATGTGTAAACGGACGCGGACCGGTATTTTGATGGTCTCGATGGGTCCGTTCGTGATTTGGGACTTAGGCGTATTCCCGGAATTAAATGCAGAAGTCCTTAAATTGCTTTAACATGATTTGTTGAAAATTAGTAATTTGAAGGTTTAAAGAATTCTGAAGTTTGACCGTAGGTTGACTTCATAGCAACCGAGTTCGGATTTCGGTTTTGGAACTTAGTATAGGTTCATTTTACTATTTATGACTTGTCTATAAAATTTGGTACAAAACGGAATTGATTTGACATCATTCGGACGCTCGATTGTGAATTTTAAAGTTTTAGGTTTCTTTGAAATTTTCAGGCATTTCGATGTCTGATTCATAGTTCTAGGTGCTTTTTTGGTGTTTTGATCGTATGAGAGAGTTCATATGATGTTATTACACTTTTTTGCACGTTTTTTATGGAGCCCGAGGGGCTCGGGTGAGTTTCGGATAAGTTACGGGCCACATTTGGACCTAGAGGTTGCAGTTTTATTGGTTTTGGGCTGGGACCGGATTTCTTCACCACGAACGCGAAGCACGGGGAGGTTTACCCTTCGAGAACGCTACCAGCCTCTCGTGAAAGGGTTATGGGACTGGGAAGGGAGCTGTGTGGTGTTGTAAGCGAACGCGATCCTAGGACCGTGAACATGAAGGCCAGGGGTAGAGGCCATCACGAACGCGAAGAGCAACTCACGAACGCATAGGCTAGTTGGGTCGCATTGCTTCGCGATCACGTCAGGTCCTTCGTGAATGCGAAGAAAACCTAATGCCAGTGATTAAAACAAACCAAAAGTCGGGATTTATCCCCTTTTTTACCATTTTCAAGTTTGAGCACGACCTAGAAGCAATTCTGAAGATAATTTTCATTCCAACTTCATAGGTTAGTAGATTTTAACTTGTTTTCTTCCATTTCCACAAACACCCATTGATTTTAACTTTTAATCTATGCTTTTTCATGGTAGAAATTAGGGGTTTAGATAGAAATTAGGGATTTTGAGAATTTGAGATTTAAACCTCAAATTGAGGTCGGATTTTGAAACTAATCACATAATCGGGCTGGGGAGTGAATGGGTAATTGGGTTTGAACCTAATCTCGGGTTTTGACCAAGCGAACCCGTAGTTGATTTTTGTTGACTTTTTTAAAAATCATTAAAGATTCAATATTTTCAGTTATGGTAGTTTCTAAAACTTATTTTGAATTGTTTGAACTATATTTGGTTAGATTTGATTGGTTTTGAGGCCAATTCTAGAGGAAAGTCCCCGGTTGAGCTTTGATTTGATTGTGGAGTGAGGTAAGTGTTGGATATAACTTTGACTTGAGGGAATTCGAAATTTTTGAACTATGTATCGTGTTAATTATGTGACAAATGGCGTATATTGATGATAGGCTATAATTGTGTATTTTAATCGCTTATTACACTCTAATTTACTGCACTTTAATTGAGTTTGAGCTTTAATCGCTAGTATTTTGTACTAATTGTGTGTTTTATGCCTTGTAAGAGTGATTCCGAGCTATATAGATGTTATGAAATAAATTCAAGTAATTTAGATCTTTGAAGTCTAAGTAAAATCCCAAGGAATTAAGCCGGGATCGTGTCCAGGGGTCAAATTTGATAGTTAAGAACAAACAAACACTCGAGTAGGCATATTGCGCACAGTCTAGTAAAATAGACATAACTCTATTATCCAGATTCCATTTGGGCTATATAATATATGGTTGAAAATCTAACTCAAAGGTATACAACTTTCATGTTTTACATTTTTCCAAATTCCAAACAAAACAGGGTGAACAACGCGGTCGAAACCGCGACCGCGGACCTGGATGCGGATTGAGGCAGTGCACTGGGAAAATACTGCGCCCGGACCGCGACCGCAATCGTCCAAACCTGAAAAATTGTTCTTT
The DNA here is from genome assembly GCA_005239525.1 of Nicotiana knightiana. Taxonomy (NCBI): domain Eukaryota; kingdom Viridiplantae; phylum Streptophyta; class Magnoliopsida; order Solanales; family Solanaceae; genus Nicotiana; species Nicotiana knightiana. Next base: position 924 of record ML374184.1, on the reverse strand, counting down.
TTCGCGTAGGAGAAGGTATAATTGTTTGGACCCGACCCTACTTGGTATATATACATGGAAAAACAGTATTTTTGGAGGTTGGACAGATTTGAAACACAGATTCGACCTAAGGAGGCAGAGACAATAGGAGCAAGGTGGGGAATTCTTTTACGAGTTTTTCCTTCCTCTTCTTATTTTTCATTGTTGGTTATGACTTTTAGTATTGTATTTTTACCTAATTTTATGAATAGTTAATTTGTTATCTAGGGTTTTGATGGAACCTTTTGTAGGATAAATTCTTGTTATGTTTTTATATAATTGAGCCATTGGATTTCTCTACATGTTCAACTACGTTTATATTGTGGTTGGTTGAAGAGATCTCAATCGACTGTACCTATTTAGTGTGTATTACTCGGGAGAGAGTGCATATTTAGGTAGTTGTTGAACAACATCACTCCCAACGTATATGAGGGATCAATAACAAAGGGTTTAAAGGTGGGATTAGGGATAACGAAACCTTGGGTGCTATCTAAGTGAGCCGTACTTAATTCCAGCTAGCGTAATTCAGGAGAATATGTCTAGTAAATTTTGGTAGTTACTTGGGAGATAATTACAACACACAGAGCGCTTATGATCGGTGGAGAATACTTAGGCGAAATTATAGAAGACATAGCGGCAAGGATTCCGACAATTGGGGAAATCATAACTGTTGACCTCCTTAATCTTTTCTCCAACCTGTAGTATCTTTAGTTTTAATTTACTATTTTAATTTGTTAGTTAATTAGTTAAACACAAGAATCTTAATATCTATAAGTTAGGAATTGTTAAAGCTTGTATTCTTGGTGATAGCAAACAACTGTAGCTAAGCCTTAGTTCTCTGTAGGATTCGATTCCGGACTTGTAAACCGGATTATATTTGCAACGACCGCTTAGTCCTTTTTATAA
>ML374178.1:538-17428 GCA_005239525.1 Nicotiana knightiana | reverse complement strand
TCCTTCATGGGCTACTTGCAAGGTATCCCAGATCTCTTTGGTAGTGGTGCAACTTTGGATTCTACTGTACTCGTCTGGACCTAGTGCACACACTAGCCTCTTTTTGTCCTTTGCATTCTTCTCCCATTTCTTCAGATCCTCAATAATGCAATCAGATCTAGTCTTTGGTATATCTATACCTTCAGCAGTTTTCATCATGGTAGCTAGAGGACCATCAGTGACTATGTCCCAGAGTTCATAGTCTTCTCCAATCAGGTGGTCCTTCATCCTGCTTTTCCACCAAGAGTAATACTGGCCGTTGAAGAGTGGTAGCCTTGCAGTTGATTGACCCTCCCAGTTTCCAGGTGGTGCACTCATCTTGATCTTCTCCAAGGTGTTAGCCTTTCAAGGATAACCTGCTCTGATACCAATTGATGTTTTAGACGTCAATACCACACAAGAAGATAGGTTGATTTGTGTGGTACCCAATTTTCGAGTGTTGTCCCTCCAGAAGAACCTGGTTCTTCTTGGTGTTCCAACTTATACTGTTGCGGAATAATAAAAGCAGTAAAGTAAAAACACAGATATTTTTACGTGGAAAATACCTGGCTTAAAAGGTGAAAAACCACGACCTACTCCTCAGTAGGATTTGCTCAAACTCTTCACTAAAACTGTGAGCCAAACGGACTTACAAAATAAACTCTTTTGTAATCCTAGGACTAACTCTAATCCCTTCGTAGTAACTAGCCTCTAGCTAATTTCTACAAGCTTCAAGTTAACTCTAACTTGAACAATGTGTACCTATTACAATTGCTTCTATGAAAGCTGAAAAGATACAATATTAAATCTCCTACTACAACCAACTAGACTCAATGACAAACAAATGGAACTGGTTCTTCTAGCTGGTCTGTAGCCCTTGTATCGCACAGTAATTCTGCTTGCAAAATATATGGGAATTTTGCTTTCAGATCTTGATTCACTTCTGCACTTGTGCGTTCTTCATTCAAACAAGAATACTTCTATTATTTATAAAGTCAGTTGTTGAGTTTGTCGTTCAGTTCTGGTACAACTCTACATGGGAGAACGAGCTCGTATTAAACTCAACTTCCTTCCTTCGTTACTGTCCTTGCTGAATTCAACTTCTATTCTCTTATCAATTTGCAACCTTTTCGCATTAGGAAGCACTCTCCTTTTTATTGATACTTCACACTCGCATTCATCTCCTATGCATATAAGGTTTGTGTGCCAACGCGTCAGGTCAAGTACGTATGCTCTGATGGACCTGGTTCAACTGGTCAGACATTTGTCAATCTTCAAAACTATGCAGTGACTTGGGTCAACAGGGTCGAAAGACATAAATATATATATTGAAAAGTATATCTGAAAAGAAATTATCTCCAGGAAAAGTTATGTCTAAAGGACTTCTTTTTCGAATGTATATTTGAAAAACATTTGTCCTGCAGAATAATGATATTTGAAAGAGCAGTACTTGGGAAAATATATTTGAACATCACGTATTTTGATGATATTTGAAAGAGAAATATTTGGGAAAGTATATTTGAACACCACGTATTTTGAAGAGACTATGTTGTTAAGATTTCTCTTGAAAAATATATAAATGTACATTCAGAGAAAGTATGTTTCAAAGAAGAACTTTCTCTATTCCGAAATGATTATATCTTTAAAGCTTTCAAAATAAACTCACGATTTAAAGATTTTCACTAGAAGGTTGACCAGCTTTATTGAGTTACTGGCTAAGGCCTGACGTGAATAAATTGATGCAGTGTTGAGTTGCTAATGTTTTTATTGGGTTGTAATTCCCGCTATTTGGATTGCATTCTTTCCATTCTCTTTGCGTTTTTCTATTATGCTGTCCGTTGATCGTGATTATTGAATTTTCTTCCGTATTATTCGATCGTATCGTTAATTATATTGAGAAATCTTTAGATAAATATTTTGTTTTGATCGTTTATACATATATGCCTTTTCACTTATTAGACCGGTGGTGTCTTGACTAGTCCTCGTCACTACTTCACCGAGGTTAGTCTTGATACTTACTAGGCACCGCTGTGGTGTGCTCATACTGCACTTCTGCACATTTTTTGTGTGTAACTTCAGGTTATGGTTGTTGGTAGCTGCGCAGATCGTTGCTGAGGAGACTCAAGGTACCTGCTGTTGCGTTCGCAGGCTTCAGAGTCACCTTCATATTTTATTTCTATTCAACTGTACTTACTTATTCCTAGACAGTTGTACGTAGATTTGATAGAAAGACTTCGTAGAGCTTATGACTTGTATTTATCGGGTTTTGGGAAATTGTAAAATCTGTCAAGAATTCTATTTCGAAATTTTAAATTTCTTTTATTATTGTTGTTGTTCAGTTGAAATGTTAGGCTTACCTAGTCCCTAAGACTAGGTACCATCACGATACCCAACAGAGGGAAATTTGGGTCGTGACAAGTTGGTATCAGAGCTCTAGGTTCATAGATGCTACGAGTCATAAGCGGGTTTGGTAGAGTCTTGCGGATCGGTATGGCGACGTCTGTACCTATATTCGAGAAGCTACGAAACTATCAGGACAATTTCACTTCCTTCATTCCTATCGTGCGAGTTCATTGATCTTGAAGTTTGAAATCATCATTTTATTCTCTCATCGATGGTGAGGACACGAGCGGCGGTTTCGGATGATCCTATCCCGAAGAAAATATCACAAGGGTCAGAGGCAGAGGCCAACGAGGAGCACGTGCCGCAGTTAAGATGCCTACCAGAGCAGCCGTTGAGGAGTCGCCAGTAGTCCTAGTTAGGGGACAGGTACTGGGGGTGCCTGTTGCTACCCCGGGCTTCAGAAGACCGGAGTGCAGTATTGAGTACAATTGGTACATCGGCTCAGGCAGGGTTGATTCTAGTGTACCAGCTGCTTCACGGATTAGGGGATGAGTTCAGACTCCCACCATCTACGCTCCAGAGCAGCGAGATCACATTGGTCAAGTTCCAGTTGTCATAGCAGCACGACATGTGGTTTCAGTTCAGCCCGTGGTTAGGACAGCAACATCGGAGGTAGATCACCTTGGGATTTAGAGGTACTGGAAGTGCCACCCTTCTATATTTCAGTGGACTGGCGGCGGGTAATGCCCAGGGTTTTCTGGAGGAGTGTCACCATATTCTTCGTACTTCGGGTATTGTGGAGACGAACGAGATTGCTTTTGTCACATCTCAGGTCCAAAGTAGTAGATTGATCAGTGGTGGCGTCATATGAGTTGGGGTATCCTAGCCGAGTTAAATTCACTAGCATGGATTCAGTCTTTCGGAGATGCTTTGAGAGACTTGCACCTCAGATCCTTCGGGATGTACGGCGCGCGGGGTTTGAGTAGTTGCGTCAGGGCGCTATGTCACTATGGTATCATGCCGTTGGATTCAGTGAGTTGGCCAAATATACACCTCACTTGATTGCTTCATTTAGGAGGCGAGTCCATAGATTCATTGAGGGACTCAGGCACGATAGAGAATCTTGGGTCAACCAGTTCAGTTGCATTACCAGCTTCGCATGGGAGCGTTTCAGATACTCATGGGTCTCAGAGGATTCGTATTGTATGTTTTCCACAACCACATTAGCAGAGAGATTGTTTTTAGTGTGGATATGTTAGCCACAGGGTGAGAGATTGTTCCAAGATTCAGGTGGGAGAGTTATGGCAGGGTGTTCAGGTGAGTAGAGGGCGCCTAAGAGGGGGAGACCCGACCCATTGTTGTGTTGCATATAGTAAATAGAGGCTGTTGTGCCAGATATCATCACCCAGGTATGTTTTGAGGTATTGCAGAGGGGCACCGATTGTATTTCACTATACCTCTGTCGGTCGGGACGAGTTTCCCTTATTTGTTATTCCATTTATGAGTGAGTTTCATGTGTTGCCCTCTATTTTTGTTCTTTCTCCTGTTGGGAGATTCTATGAGCAGTAGCCCATGTCTATTATTGTTTTTATTCATCCTTGCTAGTGGTGAAACTGGAAGTGAGTCCATGTCGTCCTTCGTGGTAAGCTTTATGTGATTCTCCTGGGTATTTTGTTTTCAAGGTGTGATTTGGTACTCTATTGAGATGTGATTAAGTGAGCGCTATGATTTTCTTAGCCGAGGTGAATTAGCGGAAGATCTCTATTGGTATTATATATATTCGACATGTGTCGTAGAGTGAGGGCGAGACCTTCGTGATTCTTTGTGATTTGATATGTTTGGGTCGGGCTGAGTACCGCAGTTGAATTTTTTTATCAGGATGGCATACTTGTGATTTGTTCATATGCTTTGCTTCTCTCTTTTTATATTGATTTTGGTAACTCAGTATCGATAGAGATTTATTCCTATGGGCTTGTTTGATAGTACCTTTATATGCTTCTACCTTTCCTACTCAGTCATTTCGTTATGTGTTTCTTTCGTTTAGTTTGCAGGATGTGTGCCCGGTGGTGTTAGCTGTGACTCGGTGATTCAGGTGTCTACTGATGAGGTCTTTGTGTTTATTGCATCATTATCGATATTAGGGAATTTGGGAACAGAGTTCTTCCATATGTGGGACTAATTTCCAATGTTGAGTTGATTTCGGGCAGTTATGGTGATCAAAAGTGCTATTGAACCTATGTGTGATGTTCTATGTTGTGTGGCTGTGCCTTATGGGCATAGTCCTGAGTTGATACAGCTGGTTGAGGCTAATGCCGGATACGAATTCCGAATCGGGTCTTTTGGAAATGAGTAGAAGGTGAGGAATTGAGGTATGACGCTTATCGATGATGGTGAGAAAGCTATATGGCAGTGGTGATGGTGTCATCAGGCTTATGTAGGTTGAGCTGATGTGGGATCACCCCCGGGTGTGTGTTGGAAATGTGCAATAAGTGATTGGGCGAGTTCAAAGTGAATATTATCACGTTTGAGGACGAACGTTTGTTTAAGAGAGGGAGATTGTGATTACCCAAAAGGGGTCATCCCGTATATTCTATCTAATTCTGTGTTCCGAGGTCGTGAAAACCTCCTTCTATCTCACCTCGATTAGTATGCGCAGCCCGGGCGTGTAGCCGGGAAGCCTTTATGTGAAAAACTGATAAAAATGATAATTTTGTATTACAAATTTGAATAAAGTTGACTTCAGTCAACATTTTTGGTAAACAGACCCGGATCCGTGATTTGACGGTCCTGGAGGGTTCGTAGAAAAATATGGGACTTGGGCGTATGCCCGGAATCGAATTCCGAGGTCCCAATCCCGAGAAATAAATTTTTAAAGAAAATTGTTTTATGAAAAATATAAAGGTTTTTGAAAATGAAATTTGAGGTGAAACCTGTGATATCGGGACCGCATTATGATTCCGAAGCCCAGTACAGGTTTGATATGATTTATATGTGTTATCTGTTAAATTTGGTAAGAAACGGACTTAGTTTGACGTGATGCAGACCTTAAATGTAAAATTTAACGTTTATAAAAGTTTGAAGAATTTTCATGGATTTTTAGTTTAATTCATCGTGTTAGTGTTGTTTTATGTGGTTTGAAATCTCGAGCGAGTCCGTGTTAGGTTATATGACTTGTGTGTGTAGTTGGACGGGGTCCCGGGAGGCCTCAGGTACGTTTAGGATGCTCATCGGGTGTTAATAGCACTTGAGAGACAGCTGAACCATTGCTGGTTCTTGTGTCTCGAACCTGCGATGGACCTTCCGCAGGTGCGGACACGCAGGTGTGACGAGGAGCTCGCAGGTGCGGACTTAGCCCAATCCCCTAATCCTCGCAGGTGCGGTGTGTTTTCCGCAGATGCGGAGCCGCGGGTGCGGCCATTTGACCGCAAGTGCGACCCCCGGCTTTTTAGTGGGTTTTTGCACCTGCGATGGTAGTTCCGCATGTGCGGTCCCATGGGCGCAGGTGCGGAATTTCTGGGCAATTATATCAAATATGAGGGTTTATGTTATTTTCACCATTTTCGAATTGGGGAGCTCGAAAAAGGCAATTTTTGGAGGCTTTTGCACCTGTGTAACTACGGTACGTGATTTCTATCTNGTGATTACCCAAAAGGGGTCATCCCGTATATTCTATCTAATTCTGTGTTCCGAGGTCGTGAAAACCTCCTTCTATCTCACCTCGATTAGTATGCGCAGCCCGGGCGTGTAGCCGGGAAGCCTTTATGTGAAAAACTGATAAAAATGATAATTTTGTATTACAAATTTGAATAAAGTTGACTTCAGTCAACATTTTTGGTAAACAGACCCGGATCCGTGATTTGACGGTCCTGGAGGGTTCGTAGAAAAATATGGGACTTGGGCGTATGCCCGGAATCGAATTCCGAGGTCCCAATCCCGAGAAATAAATTTTTAAAGAAAATTGTTTTATGAAAAATATAAAGGTTTTTGAAAATGAAATTTGAGGTGAAACCTGTGATATCGGGACCGCATTATGATTCCGAAGCCCAGTACAGGTTTGATATGATTTATATGTGTTATCTGTTAAATTTGGTAAGAAACGGACTTAGTTTGACGTGATGCAGACCTTAAATGTAAAATTTAACGTTTATAAAAGTTTGAAGAATTTTCATGGATTTTTAGTTTAATTCATCGTGTTAGTGTTGTTTTATGTGGTTTGAAATCTCGAGCGAGTCCGTGTTAGGTTATATGACTTGTGTGTGTAGTTGGACGGGGTCCCGGGAGGCCTCAGGTACGTTTAGGATGCTCATCGGGTGTTAATAGCACTTGAGAGACAGCTGAACCATTGCTGGTTCTTGTGTCTCGAACCTGCGATGGACCTTCCGCAGGTGCGGACACGCAGGTGTGACGAGGAGCTCGCAGGTGCGGACTTAGCCCAATCCCCTAATCCTCGCAGGTGCGGTGTGTTTTCCGCAGATGCGGAGCCGCGGGTGCGGCCATTTGACCGCAAGTGCGACCCCCGGCTTTTTAGTGGGTTTTTGCACCTGCGATGGTAGTTCCGCATGTGCGGTCCCATGGGCGCAGGTGCGGAATTTCTGGGCAATTATATCAAATATGAGGGTTTATGTTATTTTCACCATTTTCGAATTGGGGAGCTCGAAAAAGGCAATTTTTGGAGGCTTTTGCACCTGTGTAACTACGGTACGTGATTTCTATCTATTATAGACCAATTTCCATGATTCCAATCTTAAATTCAACCTTTAATTTCGAAAATTTTGGGTAGAAAATGGGATAAACTTCATAGACCAAATTATTGAGTTTTGATTGGGTTTTTGACCTCCGATTTGAGGGATTTTCATATGTTTAGACTCGTGAGTGAATGGGTATCCGGAAAATATAATTTTTACCCGATTCCGAGATGTGGTCCCACGGAACTTTTTGGGCGAATTTCCTAATTTCACGTATTAGCTTCGGACTTGTTATATTTTGTTTCCTTGTGATGATATTTACTCTATGCAATCGAATTATCTAAATTTGGGCCACCAGAGTTGGGTACTCGTGGATAGATCATGGTATTGAGTTGATTAGCGCAGTCGAGGTAAGTATCTTTTCTAACCTTGTGTGGGGAAACTACCCCTTAGGATTGAGTCTTCTATGTTGATTGTAGTCCGCGTACGTAAGGTGACGAGGGTGTACTCGAACTTATTTGCAAATAGATTGCTCTTTAGGGATTTTTGGGTCCTTATGTTCCCCGTATATGAATTGAACTTGTTATATCTGAATTCTTGAATTCTAATCTCATCTCATCTTGTTCAAGTTAGAAGTACTTGCCTAGAATTCCTTGTTTCTTATATGATCTTAATTGACTTAAATGAAAACTGTATTTTTCTTACCGTTATGCTATGTTTTCCTTCATATGCTACCTATTTACTGAGCATTGTTCAAACTGAGTTTATTCGGCGAAGCTAATTGTCTAAGTGAGATTGGCTGTAGCTAATTCCCCTGCCGGGATGATTTGGTTTCTTGGTTGCGAACTTGAATGTATAGAATCGTTGCTATATTTGTCTTGTCTTCCCCTCGTTATGATGTTCTCTCTTTGTGCTTGGCATTACTCTCAGTGGTTACTTCTTATGAGCGAGTTGTTACCACTTTTGTGATTTAAGTCTTTGTATTGATTTGCCCATCACACTTTGTATTCGGCCTTGTTTGCTTTCGCGCCGGTTGTGGCAATATATGTTGTTTCTGTCATATTCTGGTTGTTTTCCTCAGTGGCTGCATTGTATATTTAAATTGGGACTATGGACAGTGATCCGGGAGATTTCCCCATGTACTGCATTGCATATTTAAATTGGGACTACGGACAGAGATCCGTGAGCTTTCCCCCTGTACTGCATCACATATTTAAATTGGGACTACGGACAGAGATCCGTGAGCTTTCCCCCTGTACTGCATCACATATTTAAATTGGGACTACGGACAGAGATCCGTGAGCTTTCCCCCTGTACTGCATCACATATTTAAATTGGGACTACGGACAGAGATCCAGGAGCTTTCCTCTTGTACTGCATCGCATATTTAAATTGGGACTACGGACATAGATCCGGGAGATTTCCCCCTGTACTGCATTGCATGACAAATTCTGAGTGGCAGACTGAGTTTCGGTTATTTTATGATTGAGGAGATTTGGGTCGATAGACATAAATATATATATTGAAAAGTATAGCTGAAAAGCAATTATCTCCAGGAAAAGTTATGTCTAAATGACTTCTTTTTCGAATGTATATTTGAAAAGCATTTGTCTTGTAGAATAATGATATTTGAAAGAGCAGTACTTGGAAAAATATATTTTGAACATCACATATTTGATGATATTTGAAAGAGAAGTACTTGGAAAAATATATTTTGAACCCCACGTGTTTGATGATATTTGAAAGAGTAGTACTTGGGAAAATATATTTTGAACATTACGTATTTTGATGATATTTGAAAGAGCAGTACTTGGGAAAATATATTTGAACATCACGTATTTTGATGATATTTGAAAGAGCAGTATTTGAAAAAGTATATTTGAACACCGCGTATTTTGAAGAGACTATGTTGTTAAGATTTCTCTATATATAAATGTACATTCAGAGAAAGTATGTTTCAAAGAAGAAATTTCACTATTCCGAAATGATTATATCTTTAAAGCTTTCAAAACAAACTCACGATTTAAAGGTTTTCACTAGAAGGTTGACCAGATTTATTGAGTTATTGGCTAAGGCCTGACGTGAATAAATTGATGCAGTGTTGAGTTGCTAGTGTTTTTATTGGATTGTAATTCCCGCCATTTGGATTGCATACTTTCCATTCTCTTTGCGTATTTTTATTATGTTGTCTGTTGGTCGTTATTATTGAATTTTCTTCCGTATTATTCGATCATATCGTTAATTATATTGAGAAATCTTTAGATAAATATTTTGTTTCGGTCATTTATACATCTATGCCTTTTCACTTATTAGACTGGTGGTGTCTTGACTAGTCCTCGTCACTACTTCACTGAGGTTAGTATTGATACTTACTGGGCACCGCTGTGGTGTACTCATACTACACTTCTGTACATTTTTTGTGTGCAGCTTCAGGTTATGGTTGTTGGTAGCTGCGCAGATCGTTGGTGAGGAGACTCAAGGTACCTACTGCTGCTTCGCAGATTTCGGAGTCACCTTCATGTTTTATTTCTATTCAACTGTACTTACTTATTCCTAGATAGTTGTACGTAGATTTGATAGAAAGACTTCGTAGATCTTATGACTTGTATTTACCGGGTTTTGGGAAATTCTAAACTCTGTCAAGAATTCTATTTCAAAATTTTTAAATTTCCTTTATTATTGTTGTTGTTAAGTGGAAATGTTAGGGTTACCTAGTACCTAAGACTAGGTGCCATCATGATACCCAACGGAGGGACATTTGGGTCGTGGCAATAGTGTATATGAGTGTATAAACACTGTATTGGTAAAAAAAGAGTTTCACACGTAAGCCAACTCTTGACAACTCAGTAAGTTATGTGGACACAGGAGAACGCGATAGCTGGATGTTATTCTTCGAAGAGGTACGAAACAAAGAGGCACGATTCAATAAACCCTCGAGCTCATCAGCCACGGGAAACTCAACCTGATCAAGACAGGGAAGAGGCACCGTCAGAATGAATATGGACAAAGTTACGGGTAAATTCAAGGACCCACAGTTGATTACTCGTACGTTATATAACCGTACACCAATTACCGTTATCCTTTGTAACGCCCCATTAATGTCATAATTATTCATTAATGGGAAATCATAGCAAGAGTTGTACGTTATATCAAGGAATATCCTATATAAAGGATGGGAATACAACTTGTAAAGGCATCTGATTCTCGAATACAATCTACTTTGCTTTTCTATATTTCTGCAATATTGTCTATTAATTATTTTTTTCTATTTCCTTGATTATCAGTAACCCGTGTTCATCCTAGAAATAGCTTTAGTCAAAGGATCTAATTATTTGGTTAAACAAATTGGTTCCGTTACCGGGAATCTGATAATATTTGTTTACTTTTCAAGCGATATCCTCTGAACTATGTCGAACTCCAACGACAACAACCAACAAAGAACCCCAGTCCCATCACCCTCTAGAACCCCACGTGGTTCAAGGGAACAATCCCCAGAAAGATCCAATAACAACAATGGTGATAATGATCAAACGGTGGAACAAGATCGAGTAAAGCAAATGATTGCAGAGTATGTGAGCCAAGCTTTGCAAGAATTTGCGAGGGGATTACCGGCAACGTTACCTGCACCACCAACACCACCCCCCAATAATACCATCACCATGGAAAATCCTCAATCTGGGTTGGCAAACTCAGGAAGGGGAGATACTCCTAATGAATCTCTTGAAGCGAGACCAGGTATATCTAATAACTCAGAATTACAAAATTTACTGTTAACCAAGCAGAAACAGATGAAGGAGTAGAACGATCGCATCGAACAAATTCCTGGAGTACCGCCTATCATCAAAGGCATTGATGTTGATTGGTATTCTCAATAACCTTGGAAGCCAAGTGCGGCACCCTTGCCTATNGGAAGAAAAGAAACAGAATTAAAAAAAAGGGGATTGGGAGGCGTCTTTGTAAAAAATTGGGGGGGGGGGGGGGACACTTACCAAAGGATCCCTAATCTGGTATTCTCTTCTCTCTGAAAATTCTTTTGACTCTTTTGCTGAGCTTCCAGACTCATTTATAAAAGCACACTCTGGCGCACAAAAAGTTGAGAAAAGAATGGAAGACCTATTCAAAATAAATCAAGGAGACACGGAACTACTTCGTGAGTTTGTAGACAGGTATCAACGAGAAAGAATGCAATTACCCAGGGTGCCTGATAATTGGGCAGCCATGGCATTTGCAAGAAACCTAAACGATAAAAGCTCAGAAGCCACGAGATGACTTAAGGAAAGTCTGAGAGAATTCCCCGCTACAACATGGAACGATGTATATAACAGGTATAATACTAAACTCAGAATAGAAGAAGATATCATTGCTCGTTCAAGAGATGAAGATCACTGAAGATCCAGACGTCCTAAATTAGACAAAAGATCAGGTAAAAATAGGTACGGTCCTTACTTAGGACCCTCGGGACGTGATATTCGTCCCAGGTTCGAAAACACTAGGTCAGACTATAGACCACCAGGAAGAGACATAGTCTCATCCTCATCTAAATCCAGAAAAGATCAAGATGATTCTGGATCTAGATGAACGACCTAGAGGTAATACCCGAATTGGGGATAATACCTTTAATGTAAGTACTACTGAACTTGTCTCAATATTGAGGAACATGGGAGACAAGGTTAAGTGGCCCAAAGAGATGCGATCAAATCCAAATAGAAGGAACCCAGATCACTGGTGTGAATTCCATAACGATCATGGGAACAAGATTGCGGATTGCAGATTTTTACAAGGTGAAGTATAAAATTTATTGAAACAGGGCTATTTAACAGAATTGTTTAGTGATAAAGGTAAACATGCATATATGAAGAACAGGCAGGAGCCCCCAAAGCCTCCTTCTCCAAAATGAACCGTCAACGTGATACATAGAGGTGAAGAAGTAAACGGAGTGGTCTGCAAAACGACCACAAAGTTCACAATTACACATGGAAAACGGGTTCGTGAAAATCTGGAAGAGGACGATATAAGCTTCGATGATGCAGATATCGGCGGATTAATGCTTCCTCAAAATGATGCTCTGGTAATATATTTACTTATTCATGGCACTAGCGTAAAAGGAGTGTTGATTGATCCAGGTAGCTCAGCCAATATCATTTTTCTAAGAGTCGTGGAAGAAATGATATTGAGGAATCAAGTAATCCCAAGGGCACGAGCCATATCAGGGTTTGATAACTCGACGGTTATAACAAAATGAGAAATTGAGCTTATCACTTATGCTGAGGGGGTGATCAAAAGTACCAGGTTCCAAGTCATCGATACTAACATGGCTTATAATGTAATCGTGGGAAGGCCATGGATCCACGACATGAAAGCAATACCCTCCACCTTGCATCAGGTAATTAAATTCCCCTCTGAATGGGGGATTCAGTAAATTAGAGGCGATCAGCAAACCACAAGAAATATAAATTCTGTGGTACACTGCAACAAAAAAGTAGAGGTGGAAGAATCAAAAGATAAGGGAATCTCCTAAGCAGGTAATACTGCCCAAACATGCATGGAAGAAATTACTACCCAAACAGGTACATAAGGTATTATTGCTGAAACAGGTAAGAAAGAAAATACTTACGAGAAGGTGAATCAAGTTACCATGGAAGGTGCATTAGACCACACGGATGCAGATTCCAGACCGGACGTCATTCATGAACTGAAGGAAGACGAGCACATCAAAACAACTACGGAAGAGCTCGAAGCTGTTCCATTGTCTGAACAAAAGCCTGAACAGAAAGTGTATATAGGCACGAGGTCGGGCCCCGGTCGAAGAGGTAAGTTAATTGATTATTTAAAGGCTAACGCATGCTGCTTTGTGTGGTCCCACTTAGATATGACAGGTATCCCGCTAGAAGTGATGACTTATAAACTAAATGAAGATCCTTCCTTCGTACCTGTTAACTAGAAGAAAAGAAAGCAAGGGCCATTCAAGAACCAAGTGATTGACGAAGAGGTACATAAACTCTTGAATATTGGTTCGATACGAGAGGTAACGTACCCTAACTGGCTAGCTAACACCGTGGCAGTACCTAAAAAGAATGGTAAATGGAGAGTATGCGTAGATTATACTGACTTAAATAAAGCATGCCCCAAAGATTCATTCCCATTACCACATATAGATCAAATGATTGATTCCACTACAGGTCATGAATTATTAAGCTTTCTAGATGCGTATTCTGGTTATAATCAGATTAAGATGGATCCCTTAGACGAGGAAAAAAACTCCTTTATTACAAACAGGGGGACTTATTGTTATAAAGTCATGCCTTTTGGCTTGAAAAAAGCGGGAGCCACATATCAAAGTCTAGTGACCAAGATGTTCCAGGAACATCTAGGAAAAATAATGGAAGTTTACATTGATGACATGCTGGTAAAATCAACACGGGCAGAAGACCATTTCCAGCACCTCTCTACTACTTTTGATATTTTACGCAGGTATAATATGAAGCTAAATCTAGAAAAATGCGCTTTTGGAGTGCAATCAGGTGAATTTTTGGGTTTCCTTGTATCGAACAGAGGAATAGAGGTAAATCCCGCTCAAATTAAAGCTATAGAAGAAATACCTGATATTTTAACAAATAAAAAGGAAGTTCAAAGACTAATAGGGAGAATAGCAGCTTTGGGAAGATTTATTTCTAAGTCTTCCGAAAAAAGTTTTAAATTCTTCTCAGTTCTCAAAAAGCAGAATCAGTTCGAATGGACTGAAGAATGTCAGCAAGCCCTCAAGAATCTGAAGATTTATCTATCGAAACCACCGCTGCTTTCAAAGCCAAAAGAAGGGGAAAGATTGTACATCTACCTGGCTGTTTCAGAAATTGTTGCAAGTGCAGTACTGGTAAGAGAAGAAAAAGGTAAGGAACCACCTGNAAGAAATATTCTGCATAAACAGGAATTGTCAGGAAGATTAGCCAAGTGGGCCATAGAATTAAGTGAGCATGAAATAATCTATCAGCCTAGAACTGTAATTAAGTCTCAAATACTAGCTGATTTTGTTGCTGACTTTAGTAATAGCATTGTCCCAGAAGTAGAAAAAGAGTTACAACTTTTTAACGGTGCTAATCCGGGCCTATGGACCCTATTCACCGATGGCTCCTCAAATATAAAAGGCGCCGACTTAGGCATAGTCTTAATATCACCCACGGGTGAAAATGCATGGCAAGCTATCAAGTGTTATCCTATTACTAACAATGAAAAAGAGTACGAAGCTGTTATTGCAGGGCTTGAACTCGCACGGGAGCTCTCAATCGAGCAAATCATGATCAACAGCGACTCTCAACTGGTAGTAAATCAGATGCAGGGGACTTATATCGCTCAAGAGACTCGAATGCAACAGTATCTTGAAAAAGCACGAGAGCTCGTGAGACAATTCAAAACATGGAAGGTAATGCAAATACCTAGAGAAGAAAATGCAGAAGCAGATGCATTAGCTAACCTCGCAGCAGTCACGGAAGTAACAAACAAAGATAATGCAATTGTCGTCCAACTATTCAACTTATGATCGACCAGGACAGGAATGAGGTAAATTTTAACAAATTAACCTGGGACTGGAGAAACGAAATTCTTAATTTTTTGCACAATGGCACCGTACCTGAAGACAGGAAAGCAGCTCAAGCACTTCACCGCAAAGCTGCATGGTACTGCCTTATTCGCAACTCACTTTATTGCAAGATGTTCGGAAGACCCCTAGCTAAATGCCTCAGACCTAACCAAACAGAATTTGTGATGAAAGAAGTCCAGGAAGGACACTTTGGAAATCACTCAGGGGCGAGATCCTTAGTGAAAACCCTAATCAGAGCTGGATACTATTGGCCTAAGATGGAAGAAGAAGCCGAGAACTTCGTATCCAAATGCGACAGGTGCCAAAGGTTTGCCAATAACATGCATCGACCAACGGAATTATTGCATCCAATAATATCCCCATGGCCTTTCATGAAATGGGGTATGGACATAGTGAGACCTCTTCCCACAACTAAAGGACATGTACGGTTTTTGCTCATGCTAACCAACTATTTTACAAAATGGGTAGAGGCAGAAGCGTTCAAACAAGTGCGAGAAAAGGAAGTTAAAAACTTCTTATGGTGAAACATAATATGCCGCTTTGGAATACCAAAGGAGATCGTGTGCGATAATGGCCCACAATTCATAGGCTCGTAAATCACAGATTTCTTTGAAAGCTGGAAAATCAAACGGATCACTTCAACGCCATACCACCCCGTGGCTAATGGTCAAGTTGAGTCAACGAATAAGGTCATCATCAACAATCTAAAGATGCGGCTGGATAAAGCCAAAGGAAACTGGCCTGATGAGTTACCAGCGGTAATATGGGCATACAGAACAACTTCAAAAACAGCCACGGGAGAAACCCCGTTCGCACTTGTCTATGGCTCAGAAGCCTTAATACCTGCGGAGATTGGCGAACCAAGCATAAGGTTCGCAATAGCCATGGAGGAAGCAAACGACGACGAATTGAGGACCAATCTAGACCTGCTCGAACCACAGAGATAAGCAACACTGATACAGATGGCAGCTCAAAAACAAATCATAGAGCGTTATTACAACCGTAAAGCTCATCTCAGGTACTTCAAGATTGGGGACTTCGTCCTCAAAAAAGTCTTACAATCAACGAAAGAAGCAGGCGCAGGAAAGCTAAATCCAAACTGGGAAGGACCCTACAAAATGCAAGGCATATCTGGGAAGGGCACCTATGAGTTGGAAGCTATGGACGACAGAGTTCTACCAACAAGCTGGAACGCCATCCACCTAAAGAAGTATTACTTTTAAGGAAAAGAAATACCCCCGATCAAGTAACACACGTTCGATTTTATTTTGAGTATTTAAAAATTTTACTAAATTTTTTAGATGATAGGCATAAAGCTAAAGCATCACCATATGATGATATTAGACCTGCAAAGATGCGAGAAAATAACACAATTCCCGGTCTAGGGTTACACTTTCCGATGGACGTTTTAAAGGGTTAAGCAGTCATCATCTAAAAAACTATATACCTTCGAGTCTGGAATATTTTTCCTTTTTAGGAAAAGGACCACAGGGAAGGAATAATCAAGTGCTCGAAATCTCATTCTTCAAAGCTCAAACACTTGGGGGACTATACAGTATAGAAGGCTAAGATGAAGCAAAGAAGAGTATCAGAAAGTCAAAAGCTCGAGCCTGAAGACCCATCTACCCAATGAGACAAGTGATTCAAGCAGAATCGAAAGAGATCAAAAAGAGTCATCCAAATACAAAGCTTAATGCAAAAATGCAAAAAACCTTCGAACATGTTCAGGTTGAAAGGCAAAATATTAGTCACGAGGAAGAAATGTACATCTTTATACTTATTCAAAACTGTTATAACAAAAACAGTTAGGGGTAAAAGATCATATCAGTGTAGTCATTCAAAAACTGTTATGATTAAAAACAATTACAAAAACTTTGTACTCATATAAAAACTATTATCAAATAAAACAGTTACGAATAAGAAAACATTTCCCTCGTACTTATTAGGAAACTGTTTCCAGCAAAAACAGTTGCGGGTAGAAACCCCAATCTTTATAAAAACTTTTACTAGTGAAAAATAGTTGTTCCCTTGTATTAATATCAAAAAACTGTTACCTATGAAAAACAGTTACGAAATACAAGTGTATATCAAATATGTTAATCAAAAACAGTTGCAACATGAGTTTTAGACGATAATCAAACACATGTAAAATGTCGTGGAAGTTCAAACAAAAAAAAATCTTTCCTTGGAAACATTCTTAAACATGTGTAAAATTCCTATCACTCTATTGCATTATCATGAAGTTGAGAC